>ML278045.1:0-46446 GCA_005239495.1 Nicotiana undulata
AGTTTGAAGTAATATTATTATTAATTTGAAGAAACTTACTATTTTTTGTGTTTAAATATGAATAACAAGATTTATATCACAAGATTTATAAGAAATTGCCTTACATAAAAAAAAATTAAAAAAAATAGCCCTAACTCGTTTAGGCCCGTTTGGCCCGCAGGCCTGGCCCCCTTAGCCCGGGCCCATGTGGGCTTAGGCCCGATTCCACCCATATAGCCCGTTTGGCCCGGGCCCTCATAGCCCGGGTTCGTTTAGCCCGGCCCGTTTAGCCCTGTCCCGCCCCGTTAGCCACCCTTAAGTAGCATATTTAACCAAACTTTAAACATTTATTCATTTTCAAAAGTATGCTTAATCAAACGCCGTGGTAGTTTATATGTAAGGAGGAATGACTTCCTGTTCACTTACACTCTATTTGGAACACTGCTCCCCATTGTTTTATAATATATCATATTGTATTGTATCGTTTTATTAATACAATGTTTGGATAGATTGTATCGTTTATTGTTGTTAAATAACATTTTGCTGTTTAGTTTGATTGTATCGTACTGTACTGTAACTGATAAGTTTACTAAAATACCCTCAATTGTTTTGAATATTTAATTTATCAAGAATTACACATATAAATTATTTAAGAAAACCACTTCTACTAATTAATCACTAATTATGTCTTATATATACATTAAGCAATTAAATTCATGCAAATTCTATCGAAATTAGTTGCACAAGTTAATAATATTAAAAATAATAATAAGTACATTAATATATTTATAATTAGATCACAATAATAGTAATTAAAAAAAAGTTAAGTAGACTACATTCAGACAAAAGTAAAACAAAACCTTTACGTGAAGAGTATGGAGAAGCGGCAGAAGAACAAAACGAGTTTTTCACGTATGTAGGTTATTATATAGATTATATTTGGGGTGCCGTCTTTGAGAATTTATATAGGTTATTAGACTTCACGTAGTATTCTATTATAGAATTATATGAGAAAGAGACTTTTCTATTATTTAAAATAAAAAAAGGTAAAGGGTAAAATAGAATTATAAAGTAATAAATTAGGGCATAATTAGAAAGAAAAATGGAAACGATCCCAACACACCAAATCGGTTGTTTCAAAAAATGGGACTTTTCATTGTTTCGTAACAATGGATTTAACAATACAATACAACAAATTTTAACTAAACAATCAAAACAAATATTGTTCCGAAAAAATAATACAATGCGATACAACGGGTAACAACCATCCAAACAAGCTGTTAAACTTGTAAGGTATTTAAAAGTCCATACTTAAACTTTTTATTTTTCCATTTGAACCGTCGAACTCATTATTCTTATAACTAATAAAGACATATGACAAGAGACCACGTGCGTATATTACACATACATATACGTGTTCATCCAACCAGCAAATGACCAATGGATGTCTTACACGTCAAGGGCGCGAAAACCCTAACCTTGGTCCCGTCTTTCATTCCATAGAATGACCCCCTCCCCTTATTTTTAACCTCTCTCTGACCAAACCCTCCCCTGCTCATTCTAGAATTTTGATGATCGAAGAAGGTGAAAAGAATATGAAAAGTGAGGGGATCATATATAAGGCCCTTCTCGCCATGATGAACTCTCCATAAGTTCGAAAAACCTTGTCGAGGATGGTACCGATCTACTCATCGCTAAATTTAACCCTAGGAGTTTACAACAACCACCAAAGCTGCCAGTTCCTCGCGGTTAAGACCCCATCGCCATTTGCATCAAAATTCCGGAAGATTCTTTTCACCTTCGCTGATCGCTGAATTCCAGAATCTTCCAAATTCTTTTCACCTTCTCCAACATTCAAAAAGGACTTGCTTATGGTGGTGGATATGGCGTGAGGTCAGCCGTGCTGGACGAACTTCCAAAATCGATCATAATCACTCACCCCCTCAAAATCGATCATAATTACTCATCCATTTTTTTCCCGTTTATTATATGTTAATCTTATTCTGATTGAGATTCATTTGGACCAAGCGATGCAAAACTTAGCTTCAACTTCACAATGACAAAATATACAATTTTACGTCATTTTCACGGTCTAAAAAAAGGAAAAAGTCTAAAAATGGAGCTTCAAATTTTAAAAAATGGAGGAAGAGGGTATTTTGGAAGGAATACCCATTTTGTACTGTTGGGCGTTGGGAAAGGGGCTTTCATGCTCTTGTGTGTCGTGTTCCTCACTCGGCCTGCTTATCAGGACCAACTGACGCCACATGGGTATGGTCAATGGTCAAATATGTTTATTAGTTACGAAAAAAATGAGTTTGAGTGTTCAAATGGAAAAGTTAATAGTTTATGTATCGGCTTTTAAAACCCCATCAAGTTTAAATGGCAAGAAATCCATTTCTCCAATATTTAATTAATTAATTTAAAAATACTTTAAATATAATTAATAATTTGTGCGCAGGCGACAGTAGAGGCTAAACTTGCGGAATTCCAATTTAATTGCCCTAAAATGCCAAAAAATATAATTTATTCATTTCGGCACGCTGACTATAGTTCCTTGGGTCGTATTTGATGTCCCGGAGAAAATCACGCGATCCGATACCGGCTCCGTACCACGGCGCCGGGCAAGCGACAATAAAAGCTAAACTTGCGGAATTCCAATTTAATTGCCCTAAAATGCCAAAAAAATTAGTTTGGTCATTTAGGCGCGCTGAACATGGTTCCTTGGGTCGTATTTGATGTCATGGACAAATATCACGCGATCCGGTGCTAGATCCGTACCACGGCGTCGGGCAGGCGACAATACAGGCTAAACTTGCGGAATTCCAGTTTAATTGCCCTAAAATGCCAAAAAATATAGTTTGGTCATTTCGTCGCGCTGACTCTGGTTCCTTGGGTCGTATTTGATGTCGCAGACGAATATCACGCAATCCGGTACTGGATCCGTAGCACGGCGCCGGATAGGCGACATTAGAGGCTAAACTTGCGGAATTCCAGTTTAATTGCCCTAAAATGCCAAAAAATATAGTATGGTCATTTCGGCGTGCTGACTATGGTTCCTTGGGTCGTATTTGATGTCCCGAACAAATATCACGCGATACGATACTGGTTCCGTACCACGGCGCCGGGCAAGCGACAATATAGGCTAAACTTGCGGAATTCCAGTTTAATTGCCCTAAAATGCCAAAAAATATAGTTTGGTCATTTCAGCGCGCTGACTATGATTCCTTGGGTCGTATTTGATGTCCCAGATAAATATCACGCGATCCGGTACCGAATCCGTACCACGGTGCCGGGAAGGTGACAGTATAGGCTAAACTTGCGGAATTCCAGTTTACCGTGGTACTGATCCAGTACCGGATCGCGTGATATTTGTCTGGGACATCAAATACGACCCAATGAACCATGGTCAGTGCGCCGAAATGACCAAACTATATTTTTTGGCGTTTTAGGGCAATTAAACTGGAATTCCGCAAGTTTAGCCTGTACTATCGCTTGCCAAGCGTCGTGGTACGAAGCCGGTACCGGATCGTGTGATATTTCTACGGGACATTAAATACAACCCAAGGGACCATAGTCAGCGCGCCGAAATGACCAAACTATATTTTTTGGCAATTTAGAGCAATTAAACTGGAATTCCGCAAGTTTAGCCTATATCGTCGCCTGCCCGGCGCCTTGGTACGGATCCGGTACCGGATCACGTGATATTTGTCTGGGACATCAAATACGACCCAAGGAACCATAAATAGCTCGCCGAAAGGACCAAATTATATTTTTAGGCATTTTAGGGCAATTAAACTAGAATTCCGCAATTGTAGCCTATAGTGTCGCCTCCCTAGCGCCATGGTACGGATTCAGTACTGGATCGCGTGATATTTGTTCGGGACATCAAATACGACCCAAGGAACCATTGTCAGCGCGCCGAAATGACCAAATTATATGTTTTAGCATTTTAGGGCAATTAAACTGGAATTCCGCAAGTTTAGCATGTACGGCCGCCTTCCCGACGCTGTGGTACGGATCCGGTACCGGATCACGTGATATTTGTCCGGGACATCAAATACGACCCAAGGAACCATCGTCAGCGCGTCGAAATGACCAAACTATATTTTTTGGCATTTTAGGGCAATTAAACTAGAATTCCGAAAGTTTAGCTTGTACTAGCGCTTGCCTGGCGCCGTGGTACGGATCCTGTACCGGATCACGTGATAGTTGTCCAAGACATCAAATACGACCCAAGGAACCATAGTCAGCTCGCCGAAATGACCAAACGATATTTTTAGGCATTTTAGGGCAATTAAACTGGAATTCCGCAATTGTAGCATGTATTGTCGCGTGCCCAACGCCCCAGTACTGGATCGCGTGATATTTGTTCGGGACATCAAATACAACCCAAGGAACCGTAGTCAGCACGCCAAAATAACCAGACTATATTTTTTGTCATTTTAGGGCAATTAAACTGGAATTCCGCAATTGTAGCTTGTAGTGTCGCCTGCCTAGCGCCATGGTACGGATCCGGTACCAGATCGCGTGATATTTTTCCGGGACATCAAATACGACCCAAGGAACCATGGTTAGCACGCCGAAATTACCAAACTATTTTTTTTGGCGTTTTAGGGCAATTAAACTGGAATTTCGCAAGTTTAGCTTGTACTGTCGCTTGCCAGGCGCCGTGGTACGAAGCCGGTACCGGATCGTGTGATATTTCTCCGGGACATCAAGTACGACCCAAGGGACCATAGTCAGCGCGCCGAAATGACCAAACTATATATATTTTGGCAATTTAGGGCAATTAAACTGGAATTCCGCAAGTTTAGCCTATATTGTCGCCTGCCTGGCGCCTTGGTACGGATCCGGTACCGGATCGCATGATATTTGTCCTGGACATCAAATACGACCCAAGGAACCATAGTAAGCTCGCCGAAATGACCAAACTATATTTTTAGGCATTTTAGGGCAATTAAACTGGAATTCCACAATTGTAGCATGTAGTGTCGCCTGCCTAGCGCCATTGTACGGAATCAGTACTGGATCGAGTGATATTTGTTCGGGACATCAGATACGACCCAAGGAACCATAGTCAACGCTCCGAAATGACCAAATTATCTGTTTTGGCATTTTAGGGCAATTAAACTGGAATTTTCGCAAGTTTAGCATGTATGGCCGCCTTCCCAACGCTGTGGTACGGATCCAGTACCGGATCACGTGATATTTGTCCGGGACGTCAAATACGACCCAAGGAACCATCGTCAGCGCGTCGAAATGACCAAACTATATTTTTTGGCATTTTAGGGCAATTAAACTAGAATTCCGAGAGTTTAGCTTGTACTAACGCTGGCCCGACGCCGTGGTACGGATCCTGTACCGGATCACATGATAGTAATACGACCCAAGGAACCATAGTCAGCTCGTCGAAATGACCAAACTATATTTTTAGGCATTTTAGGGCAATTAAACTGGAATTCTGCAATTGTAGCATGTATTGTCGCCTGCCTAACGCCATGGTACGGATCCTGTACCGGATCGCGTGATATTTCTTCGGAATATCAAATACAATCCAAGGAACCGTAGTCAGCACGCCGAAATAACCAGACTATATTTTTTGTCATTTTAGGGAATTTAAACTAGAATTCCACAAGTTTAGCCTCTAATGTCGCATGCCCGGCGCCGTGGTCTGGATCCAGTACCGGATCGCGTGATATTTTTCCGGAACATCAAATACGACCCAAGGAACCATAGTCAGCGCGCCGAAATGACCAAACTATATTTTTGGCATTTTAGAGCAATTAAACTAGAATTCCACAAGTTTATCCTATATTGTCGCCTGCCCGGCGCCGTGGTACGGATCCGGTACCGGATCGCGTGATATTTTTCCGGAACATCAAATACGACCCAAGGAACCATAGTCAGCGCGCCGAAATGACCAAACTATATTTTTGGCATTTTAGAGCAATTAAACTAGAATTCCACAAGTTTATCCTATATTGTCGCCTGCCCGGCGCCGTGGTACGGATCCGGTACCGGATCGCGTGATATTTATTCGGGACATCATATACGACCCTAGGAACCATAGTCAGCTCGCCGAAATAACCAAACTATATTTGTTGGCATTTTAGGGCAATTAAACTAGAATTCTGCAAGTTTAGTCTATATTATCGCATGCCCGGCGTCGTGGTACGGATCCAGTATCGGATCGCGTGATATTTGTACGGGACATCAAATATGACCTAAGAAACCGTAGTTAGCGCGCCGAAAGGCCTTTTAGGGCAATTAAACTGGAATTCCGCAAGTTTAGCCTATACTGTCGCTTGCCCGGCGCCGTGGTACGGATCCAGTACCGGATCACGTGATATTTGTCTGGGACATCAAATACGACCCAAGGAACCATAGTCAGCTCGCCGAAATGACCAAACTATATTTTTAGGCATTTTAGGCTATTAAACTAGAATTCCGCAATTGTAGCCTATATTATCGCCTTCCTAGCGCCATGGTACGGATCCTGAACCAGATCGCGTGACATTTGTTTGGAACATCAAATACAACCCAAGGAACCGTAGTCAGCGCGCCGAAATAACCAGACTATATTTTTTTTTCATTTTAGGGAATTTAAACTAGAATTCCACAAGTTTAGACTATATTATCGCCTGCCCGGCGCCGTGGTACGGATCCGGTACCGGATCGCGTGATATTTGTCCGGGACATCAAATACGACCCAAGGAACCATAGTCAGCGCGCCGAAATGACCAAACTATATTTTTTGGCATTTTAGGGCAATTAAACGAGAATTCCGCAAGTTTAGCCTATATTGTCGCCTACCCAGCGCCGTGGTACGGATCTGGTACCGGATCGCGTGATATTTGTCCAGGACATCAAATACGACCCAAGGAACCATAGTCAGCTCGTCGAAATGACCAAACTATATCTTTTGGCATTTTAGGGCAATTAAACTAGAATTCCGCAAGTTTAGTCTATATTATCGCATGTGCGGCGCTGTGGTACGGATCCGGTACCGGATCGCGTGATATTTTTCAGGGAAATCAAATACGACCCAAGGAACCGTACTTGGCGCCAAAATAACCAGACTATATTTTTTGTCATTTTAGGGCAATTAAACTGGAATTCCACAAGTTTAGCATGTACTGTCGCCTGCCCCGCGCCGTGGTACGGATCCAGTACCAGATCACGTAACATTTGTCTGGGACATCAAATACGACCCAGGGAACCGTAGTTAGCGCGCCTAAATAACCAGACTATATTTTTTGTGATTTTAGGGCAATTAAACTGGAATTCCACAAGTTTAGCCTCTATTGTCACCTGCCCGGCGCCGTGGTACGGATCTGGTACCGGATCGCGTGATATTTCTACGGGACATCAAATATGACCCAAGGAACCATAGTCAGCGCACCGAAATGATCAAACAATTTTTTGTAGCATTTTAGGGCAATTAAACTAGAATTCCGCAAGTTTAACTTGTATTGTCGCTTGCCCGGCGCCATGGTACGGAGCCGGTACTGGATCGCGTGATATTTGTCCAGTACATCAAATACGACCCAAGGAACTATAATCAGCACGCCGAAATGACCAAACTATATTTTTTTGGCATTTTAGGGCAATTAAATTAGAATTTCGCAAGTTTAGCTTGTATCGTCGCGTGACCGGCGCCGTGGTACGGATCTGGTACCGGATCGCGTGATATTTTTCCGGGACATCAAATACCACCCAAGGAACCATGGTCAGCACGCCGAAATCACCAAACTATATTTTTTGCCATTTTAGGGCAATTAAACTGGAATTCCACAAGTTTAGCCTATATTGTCGCTTGCGTGGCGACGTGGTACGAATCCGGTACCGGATCGCGAGATATTTGTCCGGGACATGAAATACGACGCAAGGAACTATAATCAGCACGCCGAAATGACCAAACTATATTTTTTTGGCATTTTAGGGCAATTAAACTGGAATTCCGCAAGTTTAGCCTATATTGTTGCCTGCCCGGCGCCATGGTACGGATCCAGTACCAGATCGCGTGATATTTGTCCGGGACATCAAATACGATCCAAAGAATCATAATCAGCGCGCCGAAAGGCATTTTAGGGCAATTAAACTAGAATTCCGCCAGTTTAGCCTATATTGTCGCTTGCCCGGCGACGTGGTACGAATCCAGTACCGGATCGCGAGATATTTATCCGAGACATCAAATATGACGCAAGGAACTATATTCAGCACGCCGAAATGACCAAACTATATTGTTTTGGCATTTTAGGGCAATTAAACTGAAATTCCGCAAGTTTAGCCTATATTGTCGCCTGCCCGGCGCCGTGGTACGGATCCAGTACCGGATCGCGTGATATTTGTCCGGGACATCAAATACGACCCAAAGAACCATAATCAGCGCGCCGAAAGGAATTTTAGGGCAATTAAACTGGAATTCCGCAAGTTTAGCCTATACTGTCGCCTGCCCGGCGCCGTGGTACGGATCCAGTACCGGATCACGTGATATTTGTCGGGGACATCAAATACGACCCAAGGAACCATAGTCAGCTCGCCGAAATGACCAAACTATATTTTTAGGCATTTTAGGGTATTAAACTAGAATTCCGCAATTGTAGCCTGTACTATCGCCTTCCTAGCGCCATGGTACGGATCCTGAACCATATCGCGTGATATTTGTTCGGAACAAAAAAAAAAAACAAGGAACCGTAGTCAGCGCGCCGAAATAACCAGACTATATTTTTTGTCATTTTAGGGAATTTAAACTAGAATTCCACAAGTTTAGCCGATATTATCGCCTGCCCGACGCCGTGGTACGGATCCGGTACCGGATCGCGTGATATTTGTCCGGGACATCAAATACGACCCAAGGAACCATAGTCAACGCGCCGAAATGACCAAACTATATTTTTTGGCATTTTAGGGCAATTAAACGAGAATTCCGCTAGTTTAGCCTATATGTCGCCTACCCGGCGCCGTGGTACGGATCTGGTACCGGATCGCGTGATATTTGTCCGGGACATCAAATACGACCCAAGGAACCATAGTCAACGCGCCGAAATGACCAAACTATATTTTTTGGCATTTTAGGGCAATTAAACGAGAATTCCGCTAGTTTAGCCTATATGTCGCCTACCCGGCGCCGTGGTACGGATCTGGTACCGGATCGCGTGATATTTGTCCGGGACATCAAATACGACCCAAGGAACCATAGTGAGCTCGCCGAAATGACCAAACTATATTTTTTGGCATTTTAGGGCAATTAAACTAGAATTCTGCAAGTTTAGTCTATATTATCGCATGCGCGGCGCCGTGGTACGGATCCGGTACCGGATCACGTGATATTTATCCCGGAAAATCCAATACGACCCAAGGAACCGTACTTAGCGCGCCAAAATAACCAGACTATATTTTTTGTCATTTTAGGGCAATTAAACTGGAATTCCACAAGTTTAGCATGTACTGTCGCCTGCCCCGCGCCGTGGTACGGATCCGGTACCGGATCACGTGATATTTATCCCGGAAAATCCAATACGACCCAAGGAACCGTACTTAGCGCGCCAAAATAACCAGACTATATTTTTTGTCATTTTAGGGCAATTAAACTGGAATTCCACAAGTTTAGCATGTACTGTCGCCTGCCCCGCGCCGTGGTACGGATCCGGTACCAGATCGCGTAATATTTGTCTGGTACATCAAATACGACCCAGGGAACCGTAGTTAGCGCGCCAAAATAACCAGACTATATTTTTGTTGATTTTAGGGCAATTAAACTTGAATTCCACAAGTTTAGCCTGTATTGTCACCTGCCCGGCGCCGTGGTACGGATCTGGTACCGGATCGCGTGATATTTGTACGGGACATCAAATATGACCCAAGGAACCATAGTCAGCGCACCGAAATGTCCAAACTATATTTTTAGGCAATTTAGGGAAATTAAACTAGAATTCCGCAAGTTTAAGCTGTACTGTCGCATGCCCGGCGCCGTGGTACGGATATGGTACCGAATCCCGTGATATTTGTCCAGGACATCAAATATGACCCAAGGAACCATAATCAGCGCGCCGAAAGGCATTTTAGGGCAATTAAACTAGAATTCCGCAAGTTTAGCCTATATTGTCGCTTGCCCGGCGACGTGGTACGAATCCGGTACCGGATCGCGAGATATTTGTCCGGGACACCAAATACGACGCAAGGAACTATATTCAGCACGCCGAAATGACCAAACTATATTTTTTTTGGCATTTTAGGGGCAATTAAACTGGAATTCCGCAAGTTTAGACTATATTGTCGCCTGCCCGGCGCCGTGGTACGGATCCAGTACCTGATCGCATGATATTTGTCCGGGACATCAAATACGACCCAAAGAACCATGATCAGCGCGCAGAAAGGCATTTTAGGGTATTAAACTAGAATTTCGCAATTGTAGCCTGTACTATCGCCTTCCTAGCGCCATGGTACGGATCCTGTACCAGATCGCGTGATATTTGTTCGGAAAATCAAATACAACCCAAGGAACCGTAGTCAGCGCGCCGAAATAACCAGACTATATTTTTTGTCATTTTAGGGAATTTAAGCTAGAATTCCACAAGTTTAGCCTATATTATCGCCTGCCCGGCGCCGTGGTACGAATCCGGTACCGGATTGCGTGATATTTTTCCGGGACATCAAATACGACCCAAGGTACCATAGTCAGCTCGCCGAAATGACCAAACTATATTTTTTGGCATTTTAGGGCAATTAAACTGGAATTCCACAAGTTTAGCCTATCTTATCGCCTGCCCGGCGCCGTGGTACGAATCCGGTACCGGATTGCGTGATATTTTTCCGGGACATCAAATACGACCCAAGGTACCATAGTCAGCTCGCCGAAATGACCAAACTATATTTTTTGGCATTTTAGGGTAATTAAACTAGAATTCCGAGTGTTTAGTCTATATTATCGCATGCGCGGCGCCGTGGTACGGATCCGGTACCGGATCGCGTGATATTTTTCCCGGACATGAAATAAGACCCAAGGAACCGTACTTAGCGCTCCAAAATAACCAGACTATATTTTTTGTCATTTTAGGGCAATTAAACTGGAATTCCACAAGTTTAGCTGTATTGTCGCCTGCCCGACGCCGTGGTACGTATCCGGTACCGGATCGCGTGATATTTATCCAGGACATCAAATACGACTCAAGGAACCATCGTCAGCGCGTAGAAAGGACAAAACTTATTTTTTGGCATTTTAGGGCAATTAAACGAGAATTCCGCAAGTTTAGCCTATATTGTCGCCTGCCCGACGCCGTGGTACGGATCCGGTACCGGATCGCGTGATATTTATCCAGGACATCAAATACGACTCAAGGAACCATCGTCAGCGCGTAGAAAGGACAAAACTTATTTTTTGGCATTTTAGGGCAATTAAACGAGAATTCCGCAAGTTTAGCCTATATTGTCGCCTGCCCGACGCCGTGGTACGGATCCGGTACCAGATCGTGTGATATTTGTCCGGGACATCAAATACGACCCAAGGAACCATGGTCAGCGCACTGAAATGACCAAACTATATTTTTTGCATTTTAGGGCAATTAAACTGGAATTTCGCAAGTTTAGCCTATATTGTCGCTTGCTTGGCGCCGTGGTACGAAGCCGGTACCGGATCGTGAGATATTTGTCCGGGACATCAAATACGACCCAAGGTACCATAGTCAGCACGCCGAAATGACCAAACTATATTGTTTGGCATTTTAGGGCAATTAAACTAGAATTCCGCAAGTTTAGCCTATATTGTCGCATGCCCGGCGCCGTGGTACGGATTTGGTACCGGATCACCTGATATTTCTCCAGGACATCAAATACGACGTAAGGAACCATAATCAGCTCGCCGAAATGACCAAACTATATTTTTAGGCCTTTTAGGGCAATAAACTGGAATTCCGCAGCTGTAGCTTGTACTGTCGCCTGCCCAGCGCCATGGTTCAGATCTGGTACCAGATCGCGTGATATTTGTCCAGGACATCAAATACGACCCAAGGAACTATATTCAGCGCGGTGAAATGATCAAACTATATTTTTTGGCATTTTAGGGCAATTAAACTAGAATTCCGCAAGTTTAGCTTGTATTGTCGCTTGCCCGATGTCATGGTACGTAGCCGGTACCGGATCATGTGATATTTGTCCAGGACATCAAATACGACCCAAGGAACTATATTCAGCGCGGTGAAATGATCAAACTATATTTTTTGGCATTTTAGGGCAATTAAACTAGAATTCCGCAAGTTTAGCTTGTATTGTCGCTTGCCCGATGCCATGGTACGTAGCCGGTACCGGATCATGTGATATTTGTCCAGGACATCAAATACGACCCAAGGAACCATAGTCAGCGCGCCTAAATGACCAAATTATATTTTTTGGCATTTTAGGGCAATTAAAATGGAATTTCGCAAGTTTAGCCTATAGTGTCGCGTGCCTGGCGCCGTGGTACTGATCCAGTACCGGATCGCGTGATATTGGTCCAGGACATCAAATACGACACAAGTAACCATAGTCAGCGCGCTGAAATGACCAAACTATATTTTTTGGCATTTTAGGGCAATTAAACATGAATTGCGCAAGTTTAGCCTATATTGACGCCTGCCCGACGCCGTGGTAGGATTCGGTACCGGATCACGTGATATTTATCCGGGACATCAAATACGACCCAAGGAAACATAGTCAGCGCGCCCAAATGACCAAACTATATTTTTTGGTATTTTTGGGCAATTAAACTGGAATTCCGCAAGTTAAGCATGTAGTGTCGCCTGCCCGGTGCCGTGGTACGGATCGGGTACCGAATTGCGTGATATTTGTCCGGGACATCAAATACGACCCAAGGAACCATAGTCAGTGCGCCGAAATGACCAAACTATATTTTTTGGCATTTTAGGGCAATTGAACTGGAATTCCGCAAGTTTAGCCTGTACCGGCGCTTGCCCGGCGCCGTGGTACGAAGCCGGTACCGGATCGCGTGATATTTGTCTGGGACATCAAATATGACCTAAGGAATCATAGTCAGCGCGCCGAAATGACCAAACTATATTTGTTTGGTATTTTAGGGCAATTAAGCTTGAATTCCACAAGTTTAGCCTATATTGTCGCCTACCCGGCGTCGTGATACGGATCCGGCACCGGATCGCGTGATATTTGTCCGGGACATCAAATACGACCCAAGTTCCCATAGTCAGCGCGCCGAAATTACCAAACTATATTTTTTGGAATTTTAGGTCAATTAAACTAGAATTCCGCAAGTTTAGCCACTATTGTCGCTTGCCCATCGCCGTGGTATGGATTCGATACCGGATCGCGTGATATTTATCCGGGACATCAAATACGACCCAAAGAACCATAGTCAGCGTGCCGAAATGACCAAACTATATTTTTTGGTATTTTAGGGCAATTAAACTGGAATTCCGCAAGTTTAGCATGTATTGTCGCCTGCCCGCTGCCGTGGTACCGATCCGGTAGCGGATCGCGTGATATTTGTGCGGGACATCAAATACGACCCAAGGAACCATAGTCAGCACGCCGAAATGACCAAACTATATTTTTTGGTATTTTAGGGCAATTAAACTGGAATTCCGCAAGTTTAGCATGTATTGTCGCCTGCCCGCTGCCGTGGTACCGATCCGGTAGCGGATCGCGTGATATTTGTGCGGGACATCAAATACGACCCAAGGAACCATAGTCAGCACGCCGAAATGACCAAACTATATTTTTTTGTATTTTAGGGCAATTAAACTGGAATTCCGCAAGTTTGGCTTGTAGTGTCGCCTGCCCGGTGCCGTGGTACGGATCCGGTACCGGATTGGGTGATATTTGTCCGGGACATCAAATACGACCCAAGGAACCATAGTCAGTGCGCCGAAATGACCAAACTATATTTTTTTGTATTTTAGGGCAATTAAACTAGAATTCCGCAATTGTAGCCTATAGTGAAGCCTGCCCGGCACCGTGGTACGGATCCAGTACCAGATCCCGTGATATTTGTTCCGGACATCAAATAAGACCCAAGGAACCATAGTCAGCACGCCGAAATTACCAAACTATATTTTTTGGCATTTTAGGGCAATTAAACTAGAATTCCGAAGGTTTAGCCTATATTGTCGCCTGCCCGGCGCCGTGGTACGGATCCGGTACCGGATCACGTGATAATTTTACGGGACATCAAATACGACCTAAGGAACCATAGTCAGTGCACCGAAATTACCAAACTATATTTTTTGACATTTTAGGTCAATTAAACTAGAATTCCGCAAGTTTAGCCACTAATGTCGCCTGCCCGGCGCCGTGGTATGGATCCGATACCAGATCGCGTGATATTTTTCCGGGACATCAAATACGACTCAAGGAACCATAGTCAGTGCGCCGAAATGACCAAACTATATTTTATGGTATTTTAGGGCAATTAAACTGGAATTCCGCAAGTTTAGCCTATATTGTTGCCTACCTGGCGCCGTGGTACGAATCCGGTACCGGATCGCGAGATATTTGTCCGGGACATCTAATACGACCCAAGGACCATAGTCAGCGCGCCGAAATGACCAAACTATATGTTTTGGCATTTTAGGGATATTAAACTTGAATTGCGCAAGTTTAGCCTGTATTGTCGCCTGCCCGGTGCCGAGGTACGGAATCAGCACCGGATCGCGTGATATTTGTCCGCGACATTAAATACGACCAAAGGAACCATGGTCAGCGCGCCGAAATGATCAAATTATATGTTTTGGCATTTTAGGGCAATTAAATTGGAATTTCGCAAGTTTAGCCTATACGGTCGCCTGCCCGGCGCTGTGGTACGTATCCAGTACCGTATCGCGTGATATTTGTACGAGACATCAAATACGACCCAAGGAACCATAGTCAGCGCGCTAAAACGACCAAACTATAATTTTTGGCATTTTAGGGCAATTAAACTAGAATTTCGCAAACTTAGCCAATATTGTCGCCTGCCCGGCGCCGTGGTACAGATCCTGTACGGATCGCGTGATATTTATCAGGGACATCAAATACGACCCAAGGAACCATGGTCAGCGCGCCGAAATGACCAAACTATATTTTTCTGCATTTTAGGGCAATTAAACTTGAATTGCGAAAGTTTCGCCTGTATTGTCGCCTCCCCGGCGCCGTGGTACGAATCCAGCACCGGATCGCGTGATATTTGTCCGGGACATCAAATACGACCCAAGGAACCATGGTCAGCGCGCCGAAATGACCAAGCTATATTTTTTGGCATTTTGGGGCAATTAAACTGGAATTCCGCAAGTTTAGCCGATATTGTCGCCTTCCCAGCGCCGTGGTACGGATCTGGTACTGGATTCCGTGATATTTATCGGGGACATCAAATACGACCCAAGGAACCATAGTCAGCGTGCCGAAATCACCAAACTATATTTTTTAGCATTTTAGGGCAATTAAACTGGAATTCCGCATGTTTAGCCTCTACTGTCGCTTGCCCGGTGTCGTGGTACGGATCCGGTACCGGATCACGTGATAATTGTCCGGGACATCAAATACGACCCAAGGAACCATAGTCAGCGCGCCGAAATTACCAAACTATATTTTTTGGTATTTTAGGGCACTTAAATTGGAATTCCGCAAGTTTAGCCTATACTGTCGCCTGCCCGACGCCATGGTACGGATCTGGTACTGGATCGCGTGATATTTATCCGGGACATCAAATACGACCCAAGGAACCATAGTGAGCGTGCCTAAATGACCAAACTATATGTTTTGGCATTTTAGGGCAATTAAACTGGAATTCCGCAAGTTTAGCCTATATTGTCTCCTGCTCGACGCCGTGGTGCAGATCCGGTACCGGATCACGTGATATTTATTCGGGATACCAAATACGACCCAAGGAACCATAGTCAGTCCGCCGAAATGACCAAACTATATTTTTTGGCATTTAAGGGTAATTAAACTGGAATTCCGCAAGTTTAGCATGTACTATCGCCTGCCCGGCGCCGTGGTACGGATCCGGTACCGGATCGCGTGATATTTGTCCGAGACATCAACTACGACCCAAGGAACCATAGTCAGCTCGCCGAAATGACAAAACAATATTTTTTGTCATTTTAGGGCAATTAAACTGGAATTCCACAAGTTTAGCCTGTACTGTCGCCTGCCCGACGCTGTGGTACGGATCCGGTGCCGGATCGCGTGATATTTGTCCGGGAGATCAAATACGACCCAAGGAACCATACTAAGCGCGCTGAAATGACCAAACTATATTTATTTGGCATTTTAGGGCAATTAAATTAGAATTCTGCAAGTTTAGCTTTTAATGTCGCTTGCCCGGCGGCGTGGTACGGAGCCGGTACCGGATCGCGTGATATTTTTTTTGGACATCAAATACGACCCAAAGAACCATATTCAACGCGCCGAAATGACCAAACTATATTTTTTGTAATTTTAGGGCAATTAAACTGGAATTCCGCAAGTTTATCCTCTATTGTCGCCTGCCTGGTGCCGTGGTACTGATCCAGTACTGGATCGCGTGATATTTATCCGGGACATCACATACGACCCAAGGAACCATGGTCAGCGCGTCGAAATGACCAAACTATATTTTTTGGTATTTTAGGGCAATTAAACTGGAATTCCGCAAGTTTAGCCTATACTGTCGCCTACCCGGCGCCGTGGTTCGGATCCGGTATCGGATCGCGTTATATTTATCCGGGACATCAAATACAACCCAAGGAACCATAGTAAGCTCGCTGAAATGACCAAACTATATTTTTTGGCATTTTAGGCCAATTAAACTAGAATTCCGCAAGTTTAGCTTGTAATGTCGCTTGCGCGGCGTCGTGGTACGGAGCCGGTACCGGATCGCGTGATATTTGTCCGAGACATCAAATACGGCCCAAGGAACCATATTCAGCTCGCCGAAATGACAAAACTATATTTTTTGTCATTTTAGGGCAATTAAACTGGAGTTCCACAAGTTTAGCCTATAATGTCGCCTGCCCGGCGTTGTGGTAGGGATCCGGTACCGGATCGCGTGATATTTGTCCGGGAAATCAAATACGACCCAAGAAATCGTAGTTAGCGCACCGAAATAACCATACTATATTTTTTATCATTTTAGGGCAATTAAACTGGAATTCCACAAGTTTAGCCTGTACTGTCGCCTGCCTGGCGCTGTGGTACAGATCCGGTACCGGATCGCGTGATATATTTCTGGGACATCAAATACGACCCAAGGAACCATAGTCAGCGCGCCGAAATGACAAAACTATATGTTTTGGCATTTTAGGGCAATTAAACTTGAATTCCGCAAGTTTAGCATTTACGGTCGCCTGCCCGGCGCTATGGTACGGCTCCGGTATCGAATCACGTGATATTGTCTGGGACATCAAATACGACCCAAGGAACCATAGTCAGCGCGCCTAAATGACCAAATTATATGTTTTGGCATTTTAGGGCAATTAAACTTGAATTCCGCAAGTTTAGCATTTACGGTCACCTGCCCGACGCTATGGTACGGCTCCGGTATCGGTTCACGTGATATTGTCTGGGACATCAAATACAACCCAAGGAATCATAGTCAGCGCGCCGAAATGATCAAACTATATTTTTAGGCATTTTAGGGCAATTAAACTAAAATTCCGCAAGTTTAACTTGTAGTGTCGTTTGCCCGACGCCGTGGTACGGATCCAGAACCGGATCGCGTGATATTTGTCCGGGACATCAAATACGACCCAAGGATCCATAGTCAGCTCGCCGAAATGATCAAATTATATTTTTTGGCATTTTAGCGCAATTAAACTAGAATTTCACAAGTTTAGCTTGTACTATCGCTTGCCCGGCGCCGTGGTACGGAGCCGGCACCAGATCACGTGATATTTGTCCGGGACATCAAATTGGACCCAAGGAACCATAGTGAGCGCGCCGAAATGGACAAATTATATTTTTTGGCATTTTAGGGCAATTAAAGTGGAATTCCGCAACTTTAGTCTCTACTGTCGCCTGCTTGGCGCGGTGGTATTGATCCAGTATCAGATCGCATGATATTTGTCCGGGACATCAAATACGACCCAAGGAACCATGGTCAGCGGGCCAAAATGACCAAACTATATATTTTAGCATTTTAGGGCAATTAAACTGGAATTCCGCAGGTTTAGCCTGTATTGTCGCCTACCTGGCGCCGTGGTACTATTCCGGTACCGGATCGCGTGATATTTGTCCGGGACATCAAATACGACCCAAGGAACCATAGTCAACGCGCCGAAATTACCAAACTATATTTTTTGGCATTTTAGGGCAATTAAACGAGAATTCCGCTAGTTTAGCCTATATGTCGCCTACCCGGCGCCGTGGTACGGATCTGGTACCGGATCGCGTGATATTTGTCCGGGACATCAAATACGGCCCAAGGAACCATAGTGAGCTCGCCAAAATGACCAAACTATATTTTTTGGAATTTTAGGGCAATTAAACTGGAATTCCGCAAGTTTAGCCTCTATTGTCGCCTGCCTGGCGCCATGGTACTGATCCAGTACTGGATCGCGTGATATTTATCCGGGAAATCAAATACCCCCCAAGGAACCATGGTCAGCGCGCTGAAATGCCAAACTATATTTTTTGGCATTTTAGGGCAATTAAACTGGAATTCCGCAATTGTAGCTTGTAGTGTCGCCTGCCTAGCGCCATGGTACTGATCCGGTGCCGGATCGCGTGATATTTGTCTGGGACATCAAATACGACCCAAGGAACCATAGTCAGCTCGCTGAAATGACCAAACTATATTTTTTGGCATTTTAGGGCAATTAAACTGGAATTCCGCAAGTTTAGCATGTACTATCGCCTGCCCGGCGCCGTGGTACGGATCCTGTACCGGATCGCGTGATATTTGTCCGGGACATCAAATACGACCCAAGGAACCATAGTCAGCTCGCCGAAATGACAAAACTATATTTTTTGTCATTTTAGGGCAATTAAATTTGTATTCCACAAGTTTAGCCTCTATTGTCACCTCCCCGGCGCCGTGGTACGGATTCGGTACCGGATCGCAAGATATTTGTCCGGGACTTCGAATACGACCCAAGGAACCATAGTCAGCTCACCGAAATGACAACTATATTTTTAGGCATTTTTGGGCATTTAAACTGGAATTCCGCAATTGTAGCATATACTATCGCCTCCCCGGCGCCGTGGTACGGATTCGGTACCGGATCGCAAGATATTTGTCCGGGACATCAAATACGACCCAAGAAACCATAGTCAGCGCGCCGAAATGACCAAACTATATTTTGGCATTTTAGGGCAATTAAAATAGAATTCTGCATGTTTAGCATGTACGGTCGCCTGCCCGACGCCGTGGTACGGATCTGGTACCGGATCGCCTGATATTTGTCTGGGACGTCAAATATAACCCATGGAACCATAGTCAGCGTGCCGAAATGTCCAAACTATATTTTTTGGCATTTTAGGGCAATTAAAGTAGAATTCCGCAAGTTTAGCTTGTATTGTCGCTTGCCTAGCGCCGTGGTACGGATCCGGTACCGGATCGCGTGATGTTTGTCCGGGACATCAAATACGACCCAAGGAACCATAGTCAGCTTGCCGAAATGACCAAACTATATTTTAAGGCATTTTAGGGCAATTAAACTGGAATTCCGCAATTATGGCCTGTACTGTCGTCTGCCGAGTGCCTTGGTACGGATCCGTACCGGATCGCGTGATATTTATTCGAGACATCAAATACAACCCAAGGAACCGTAGTCAGCACGCCGAAATGACCAAACTATATTTTTTGGCATTTTAGGGCAATTAAACTAGAATTCCGCAAGTTTAGCCTATATTGTCTCCTGGTCGACGCCGTGGTGCAGATCCGGTACCGGATCACGTGATATTTATTCGGGACATCAAATACGACCCAAGGAACCATAGTCAGGGCGCCGAAATGACCAAACTATATTTTTTTGGCATTTTAGGGCAATTAAAATGGAATTCCGCATGTTTAGCATGTACGGTCGCCTGCCCGACGCCGTGGTACGGATCTGGTACCGGATCGCGTGATATTTGTCCGGGACATCAAATACAACCCAAGGAACCATAGTCAGCGTTCCGAAATGACCAAACTATATTTTTTGGCATTTAAGGGCAATTAAACTAAAATTCCGTAAGTTTAGCCTATATTGTCGCCTGCCCGGCGCCGTGATACAGATCCACTACCGGATCGCGTGATATTTATCTGGGACATCAAATACGACCCAAGGAACCATACTTAGCGCGCCAAAATGACCAAACTATATTTTTGGGCATTTTAGGGATATTAAACTAGAATTCCACAAGCTTAGCTTGTACTGTCGCTTGCCCGGCGCCGTGGTACAGAGATGGTACCCGATCGCGTGATATTTGTCGAGGACATCAAATGCGAGACAAGGAACCATAGTCAGTGCACCGAAATTATCAAATTATATTTTATGGCATTTTAGGGCAATTAAAATGGAATTCCGCAATTTTAGCATATATTGTCGCCTGCCTGGCATCGTGGTACTGATCCAGTACCGAATCGTGTGATATTTGTCCAGGACATCAAATACGACCCAAGGAACCATTGTCAGCGCGCCGAAATGACCAAATTATATTTTTTGGCATTTTAGGGCAATTAAACTGGAATTCCGCAAGTTTAGCGTCTATTGTCGCCTGCCTGGCACCTTGGTACTGATCCAGTACCGGATCGAGTGATATTTTTCCGGGACATCAAATACTACCCAAGGAACCGTAGTTAGAGCGCCGAAATAACCAGACTATATTATTTGTCATTTTAGGGCAATTGAACTAGAATCCACAAGTTTAGTTTGTATTGTCGCCTGCCCGGCGCCGTGGTACGGATCCGGTATCGGATCGTGTGATATTTGTCCGGGACATCAAACACGACCCAAGGAACCATGGTCAGCGCGCCAAGATGACCAAACTATTTTTTTTGGCATTTTAGGGCAATTAAACTGGAATTCCGAAAGTTTAGCATGTAGTGTCGCTTGCCTGGCGCCGTGGTACTGATCCGGTATCGGATCGCGTGATATTTGATCGGGAGATCAAATATGACCCAAGTAACCATGGTCTGCGCGCCGAAATGACCAAACTATATTTTTTTGTATTTTAGGGCAATTAAACTGGAATTCTTCAAGTTTAGCCTGTACTGTCGCCTGCACAGCGCTGTGGTACGGATCCGGTACCGGATCACGTGATATTTGTCCAGGACATCAAATACGACCCAAGGAACCATAGTCAGCCCGTTGAAATTACTAAACTATATATTTAGGCATTTTAGGGCAATTAAACTAGAATTCCGCAATTGTAGCCTGTAGTGTCGCCTGCCCGGCACTGTGGTACGGATCCGGTACCGGTTCGTGTGATATTTGTCCGGGACTTCAAAGACAACCCAAGGAACCATAGTCAGCGCGCCTAAACGACCAAACTATATTTTTTGGCATTTTAGGTCAATTAAACTAGAATTTCGCAAGTTTAGCATGTACTGTCGCCTACCCGTCGCCGTGGTACGGATCCGGTATCGGATCGCGTGATATTTGTTCGGGACATCAAATACGACCTAACGAACCATAGTCAGCTCGCCGAAATGACCAAACTATATTTTTAGGCATTTTAGGGCAATTAAACTGGAATTCCGCAATTGTAGCCAGTAGTGTCACCTGTCGAGCGCCATGGTACGGATCCGGTACCAGATCGCGTGATATTTGTTCGGGACATCAAATACAACCCAAGGAACCGTAGTCAGCGCGCCGAAATAACCAGACTATATTTTTTGTCATTTTAGGGCAATTAAACTGGAATTCGCAAGGTTAGCCTATACTGTCGCCTGCCTGGCATCGTGGTACTGATCCAGTACCGAATTGCGTGATATTGGTCCAGGACATCAAATACGACCCAAGGAACAATGGTCAGCGCGCCGAAATGACCAAACTATATTTTTTGGCATTTTAGGGCAACTAAACTAGAATTCCGCAAGTTTAGCCTATAATGTCACCTGCCTGGCGCCGTGGTACGGATCCGGTACCGGATCGTGTGATATTTGTCCGGGACATCAAATACGACCCAAGGAACTATAGTCAGCTCGCCGAAATGACCAAACTATATTTTTTGGCATTTTAGGGCAATTAAACTAGAATTCCGCAAGTTTAGTCTATATTATCGCCTACTCGGCGCCGTGGTACGGATACGCTACCGGGTCACGTGATATTTTTCCGGGACACCAAATACGATCCAAGGAACTATAGGCAGCTCGCCGAAATGACCAAACTATATTTTTTGGCATTTTAGGGCAATTAAACTAGAATTCCGCAAGTTTAGTCTATATTATCGCCTACTCGGCGCCGTGGTACGGATACGCTACCGGGTCACGTGATATTTTTCCGGGACACCAAATACGATCCAAGGAACTATAGGCAGCTCGCCGAAATGACCAAACTATATTTTTTGGCATTTTAGGGCAATTAAACTAGAATTCCGCAAGTTTAGTCTATATTATCGCCTACCCGGCGCCGTGGTACGGATACGCTACCGGGTCACGTGATATTTGTCCGGGACTCAAATACGACCCAAGGAACCATAGTCAGCGCGCCGAAATGACCAAACTATACTTTTTGGCATTTTAGGGCAATTAAACTGGAATTCTAAGAGTTTAGCTTGTACTGTCGCCTCCCCAGCGCCGTGGTACGGATTCGGTACCGGATCGCAAGATATTTGTCCGGGACATCTAATACAACCCAAGGAACCGTAGTCAGCGCGCCAAAATAACCAGACTATATTTTTTGTCATTTTAGGGCAATTAAATTGGAATTCCACAAGTTTAGCCTATATTATCGCCTGCTCGGCGCCGTGGTAAGGATCCGGTACCGGATCGCGTGATAAGTGTCCGGGACATCAAATACGACCCAACGAACCATAGTCAGAATGCCGAAACGACCAAACTATATTTTTTGGCATTTTAGGGAAATTAAATTAGAATTCCGCATTTTACCCTTTATTGTCTCCTGCCCGGCGCCAAGGTACAGATACGGTACCGGATCACGTGACATGTATCCGGGACATCAAATACGACCCAAGGAACCATAGTCAGCGCGCCGAAATGACCAAACTATATGTTTTGGCATTTTAGGGAAATTAAACAAGAATTCCGCATGTTTAGCATGTACGGTCGCCTGCCCGACGCTGTGGTACGGATCCGGTACTGGATCGCGTGATATTTGTCAGGGACATGAAATACAACCCAAGGAACCATAGTCAGCGCGCCGAAATGACCAAACTATATTTTTTGGCATTTTAGGGCAATTAAACTGGAATTCTACAAGTTTAGCTTGTAATTTCGCCTCCCCGGCGCCATGGTACGTATCCGGTACCGGATCGCGTGCTATTTGGCCGGAACATCAAATACGACCCAAGGAACCATAGTCAGCGCGCCGAAATGACCAAACTATATTTTTTGGCATTTTAGGGCAATTAAACTGGAATTCTACAAGTTTAGCTTGTAATTTCGCCTCCCCGGCGCCATGGTACGTATCCGGTACCGGATCGCGTGCTATTTGTCCGGAACATCAAATACGACCCAAGGAACCATAGCCAGCTCGCCGAAATGACTAAACTATATTTTTAGGCATTGTAGGGCAATTAAATTGGAATTCCGCAATTGTAGCATATAATGTCGCCTGCCCGGCGCCGTGGTACGGATCTAGTACCGGATCGCATGATATTTGTCCAAGACATCAAATACGACCCAAGGAACCATCGTCAGTGCGTCGAAATGACCAAACTACATTTTTTGGCATTTTAGGGCAATTTAACTTGAATTTCGCAAGTTTAGCATGTACTGTCGCCTACCCAACGCCGTGGTACGGATCCGGTACCGGATCACGTGATATTTATCCGGGACATAAAATACGACCCAAGGAACCATAGTCAGCTTGCCGAAATGGCCAATCTATATTTTTAGCCATTTTAGGGCAATTAAACTGGAATTCCGCAATTGTAGCCTGTATTGTTGCCTGCCGAGCACCATGGTACGGATCCGGTACCGGATCACATGATATTTGTTTGGGACATCAAATACAACCCAAGGAACCGTAGTCAGTGCGCGGAAATAACAAGATTATATTTTTTCTCATTTTAGGGCAATTAAACTAGAATTCCACAAGTTTAGCCTCTATAATCGCCTGCCCGGCGCCGTGGTACGGATCCGGTACCGGATCGCGTGATAATTTTCCGGGACAATACATACGACCCAAGGAACCATAGTCCGCACGCCGAAACGACCAAACTATATTTTTTGGCATTTTAGGGCAATTAAACTAGAATTCCGCAAGTTTAGCCTATATTGTCTCCTGCCCGGCGTCGTGGTACAGATCCGGTAGCGGATCGCGTGATATATAACCGGGACATCAAATACGACCCAAGGAACCATAGTCAGCGTGCCGAAACGACCAAACTATATTTGTTTTGCATTTTAGGGCAATTAAACTAGAATTCCACAAGTTAGCTTGTATTGTCGCTTGCCCGGCGTCGTGGTACGGAGCCGGTACCAGATCCTGTGATATTTGTCCAGGATATCAAATACGACCCAAAGACCCATAGTTAGTGCGTCGAAATGATCAAATTATATTTTTTGGCATTTTAGTGCAATTAAAATGGAATTTCGCAAGTTTAGCCTGTAATGTCGCCTGCCTGACATCGTGGTACTTATCCAGTACCGAATTGCGTGATATTTGTCCAGGACATCAAATACGACCCAAGGAATCATGGCCAGCGCGTCAAAATGACCAAACTATATTTTTTGGCATTTTAGGGCGATTAAACTAGAATTCTGCAAGTTTAACCTATATTGTCGCCTGCCTGGCGCCGTGGTACGGATCCGATACCGGATCGCGTGATATTTGTCCGAAACATAAAATACGACCCAAGGAACCATAGTCAGCTCGCCGAAATGACCAAACTATATTTTTTGGCATTTTAGTGCAATTAAACTAGAATTTCACAAGTTTAGTCTATATTATCGCCTACCCGGCGCCGTGGTACGATACGGCACCGGATCGCGTGATATTTGTCCGGGACATCAAATACAACCCAAGGAACCATAGTCAGCGCGCCGAAATGACCAAACTATACTTTTTGTCATTTTAGGGCAATTAAACTAGAATTCTACAAGTTTAGTCTGTACTGTCGCCTCCCCGGCGCCGTGGTACGGATTCGGTACCGGATCGCAAGATATTTGTCCGGGACATCGAATACGACCCAAGGAACCATAGTCAGCTCACCGAAATGACTAAACTATATTTTTAGGCATTTTAGGGCAATTAAACTGGAATTCCACAATTGTAGCATATAGTGTCGCCTCCCCGGTGCCGTGGTACGGATTCGGTACCGGATCGCAAGATATTTGTCCGGGACATCAAATACGACCCAAGAAACCATAGTCAGCGCGCCGAAATGACCAAACTATATTTTTTGGCATTTTAGGGCAATTAAACTGGAATTCCGTAAGTTTTGCATGTACTGTCGCCTGCCCGGCGCCGTGGTAAGGATACGGTACCGGATCACGTGATATTTATCCGGTACATCAAATACGACCCAAGGAACCATAATCAGCGCGCCGAAATGACCAAACTATATTTTTTGGCATTTTAAGGCAATTAAACTGGAATTCTACAAGTTTAGCCTGTATTGTCGCCTCCCCGGCGCCGTGGTACGGATCCGGTAACGGATAGCGTGATATTTGTCTGGGACATCAAATACTACCCAAGGAACCATAGTCATCGTGCCGAAATGACCAAACTATATTTTTTGGTATTTTAGGGCAATTAAACTAGAATTCCGCAAGTTTAGCTTGTATTGTCGATTGCCCGGCGCCGTGGTACGGATCCGGTACCGGATCGCGTGATATTTTTTCGGGACATCAAATACGACCCAAGGAACCATAGTTAGCTCGCCGAAATGACCAAACTATATATTTAGGCATTTTAGGGCAATTAAACTGGAATTCCGCAATTGTAGCCTGTAATGTCGCCTGCCGAGCTCCATGGTACGGATCCGGTACTGAATCACGTGATATTTGTTCGGGACATCAAATACAACCCAAGGAACTATAGTCAGCGCGCTGAAATAACCAGACTATATTTTTTGTCATTTTAGGGCAATTAAACTGGAATTCCACAAGTTAAGCCTATATTGTCGCCTGCCCGACGCTGTGGTACGGATACGGTACCGGATCGCGTGATGATTGTCCGGGACATCAAATACGACCTAAGGAACCATAGTCAGCGCGCCAAAATGACCAAACTATAATTTTTGGCATATTAGGGCAATTAAACTAGAATTCCGCAAGTTTAGCTTATATTGTCTCCTGCCCGGCGCCGTGGTACGGATCCGGTACCAGATCGCGTGATATTTATCTGGGACATCAAATACGACCCAGGGAACCATAGTCAGCACGCCGAAATGACCAAACTATATGTTTTGGCATTTTAGGGAAATTAAGCTGGAATTCCGCATGTTTAGCATGTACGGTCGCCTGCCCGACGCCGTGGTACGGATCCGGTATCGGATCACGTGATATTTGTATGGGACATCAAATACGACCCAAGGAACCATAGTCAGCGCGCCAAAATAACCAAACTATATTTTTTGGCATTTTAGGGCAATTAAAATGGAAGTCCGCATGTTTAGCATGTACGGTTGCCTGCCCGACGCCGTGGTATGGATCCTTTACCGAATCGCGTGATATTTGTCCCGGACATCAAATACATCCCAAGGAACCATAGACAGCGTGCTGAAATGACCAAACTATATTTTTTGGCATTTTAGGGCAATTAAACTAGAATTCCGCAAGTTTAGTCTATATTATCGCCTACCCGGCGCTGTGGTACGGATACGCTTCCGGATCGAGTGATATTTGTACGGGACATCAAATACGACCTTAGGAACCGTAGTTAGCGCACCGAAATAACCAGACTAAATTTTTTGTCATTTTAGGGCAATTAAACTGGAATTCCACAAATTTAGCATGTATTGTCGCCTGCCCGGCGCCGTGGAACGGATCCGGTACCGGATCGCGTAATATTTGTTCGGGAGATCAAATACTACCCAAGGAACCGTAGTTTGTGCGCCGAAATGACCAAACTATATTTTTTGGCATTTTAGGGCAATTAAACTAGAATTCCGCAAGTTTAGTCTATATTATCGCCTACCCGATGCCGTGGAACGGATACGGTACCGGATCGCGTGATATTTGTCCGGGACATCAAATACGACCCAAGGAACCGTCGTTAGTGCGCCGAAATAACCATACTATATTTTTTGTCAATTTAGGGCAATTAAACTGGAATTCCACAAGTTTAGCCTGTACTGTCGCCTGCCTGGCGCTGTGGTACAGATCCAGTACCAGATCGCGTGATATTTGACCGGACATCAAATACAACCCAAGGAACCATAGTCAGCGAGCCAAAATGATCAAACTATATTTTTTGGCATTTTAGGGCAATTAAACTAGAATTCCGCAAGTTTAGCTTGTACTGTCGCTTGCCCGGCGCCGTGGTACGGAAGCGGTACCAGATCGCGTGATATTTTTCCAGGACATCAAATACGACTCAAGGAACCATAGTCAGCACGCCGAAATGATCAAATTATATTTTTTGGCATTTTAAGGCAATTAAAATGGAATTCCGCAAGTTTAACCTGTATTGTCACCTGCTTGGCATCGTGGTACTGATCCAGTACCGAATCGCGTGATATTTGTCCAGGACATCAAATACGACCCAAGGAACCATGATCAACGCGCCGAAATGACCAAACTATATGTTTTGGCATTTTAGGACAATTAAACTAGAATTCCGCAAGTTTAGCCTATATTGTCGCCTGCCTGACGCCGTGGTATGGATCCGGTACCGGATTGCGTGATATTTGTCCGGGACATCAAATACGACCCAAGGAACCATAGTCAGCTCGCCGAAATGACCAACCTATATTTTTTGGCATTTTAGGGCAATTAAACTGTAATTCCGCAAGTTTAGTCTATATTATCGCCTACACGGCGCTATGGTACGGATACGCTTCTGGATCGCGTGATATTTGTCTAGGACATCAAATACGACCCAAGGAACTATAGTCAGCTCGCCGAAATAACCAGACTATATTTTTTGTCATTTTAGGCCAATTAAACTGGAATTCTGCAAGTTTAGCATGTACTGTCGCCTGCCCGTCGCCGTGGTACGGATCCGGTACCAGATCGCGTGATATTTTTCCGGGACATCAAATACGACCTAAGGAACCATAGTCAGCTAGCCGGAATGACCAAACTATATTTTTAGGCATTTTAGGGCAATTAAACTGGAATTCCACAATTGTAGCCTGTAGTGGCGTCGAATTGACCAAACTATATTTTTTGGCATTTAAGAGCAATTAAAATAGAATTCCGCAAGTTTAGCCTATATTGTCTCCTACCCGGCGCCGTGGTACAGATCCGATACCGGATCGCATGATATTTATCCGTGACATCAAATACGACCCAAGGAACCATAGTTAGTGCGCCGAAATGACCAAACTATATGTTTTGGCATTTTAGGGCAATTAAACTGGAATTCCGCATGTTTAGCATGTACGGTCGCCTGCCCGACGCAGAGGTACGGATCTGGTACCGGATCGCGTGATATTTGTTCGGTACATCAAATACAACCCAAGAAACCGTAGTCAGCGCGGCGAAATAAATAGACTATATTTTTTTATCATTTTAGGGCAATTAAACTGGAATTCTACAAGTTTTGCCTGTATTGTCGCCTGCCCGCGCCGTGGTACCGGATCGCGTGATAATTGTCCGGGACATCAAATACGACCCAAGGAACCATAGTCAGCACGCCGAAACGACCAAACTATATTTTTTTGGCATTTTAGAGCAATTAAACTAGAATTCTGCAAGTTTAGCCTATATTGTCTCTTGCCCGCCGCCGTGGTACAGATCCGGTACCGGATCGCGTGATATTTATCTGGGACACCAAATACGACCCAAGGAACCATAGTCAGCATGCCGAAATGACCATACTATATGTTTTTGCATTTTAGGGCAATTAAACTGGAATTCTGCATGTTTAGCATGTACGGTCGCCTGCCCGACGCTGTGGTACGGATCCAGCACCGGATTGCGTGATATTTGACCGGACATCAAATACAACCCAAGGAACCATAGTCAGCGAGCCGAAATGACCAAACTATATTTTTTGGCATTTTAGGGCAATTAAACTAGAATTCCGCAAGTTTAGCTTGTACTGTCGCTTGCCCGGCGCCGTGGTACGAAAGCGGTACCAGATCGCGTGATATTTGTCCAGGACATCAAATACGACCCAAGAAACCATAGTTCGCACGCCGAAATGATCAAATTATATTTTTTGGCATTTTAGGGAAATTAAAATGGAATTCCGCAAGTTTAGCGTGTAGTGTCGCCTACCTGGCATCGTGGTACTGATTCAGTACCGAATCGCGTGATATTTGTCCAGGACATCAAATACCACTTTAGGAACCATGGTCAACGCGCCGAAATGACCAAACTATATGTTTTTGCATTTTAGGGCAATTAAACTAGAATTCCGCAAGTTTAGTCTATATTATTGCCTACCCGACGTCGTGGTACGGATACGCTACCGGATCGCGTGATATTTGTCCGGGACATCAAATATGACCCAAAGAACTGTAGTTAGCGCGCCGAAATAACCAGACTATATTTTTTGTCATTTTAGGGCAATTAAACTGGAATTCCACAAGTTTAGCTTGTACTGTCGCCTGCCCGGCGCCGTGGTACAGATTCGGTACCGGATCGCGTGATATTTATCCGGGACATCAAATACGACCCAAGGAACCATAGTCAGCACGCCAAAATGACCAAGCTATATGTTTTAGCATTTTAGGGCAATTAAACTAGAATTCCGCAAGTTTAGTCTATATTATCGCCTACCCGGCGCCGTGGTACGGATACGCTACCAGATCGCGTGATATTTGTCCGGGACATCTAATACGACCCAAGGAACCATAGTCAGCACGCCAAAATGACCAAGCTATATGTTTTAGCATTTTAGGGCAATTAAACTAGAATTCCGCAAGTTTAGTCTATATTATCGCCTACCCGGCGCCGTGGTACGGATACGCTACCAGATCGCGTGATATTTGTCCGGGACATCTAATACGACCCAAGGAACTGAAGTTAGCGCGCCGAAATAACCAGACTATATGTTTTGTCATTTTAGGGCAATTAAACTAGAATTCCACAAGTTTAGCCTGTACTGTCGCCTGCCCGGCGCCGTGGTGTAGATCCGATACCGGATCACGTGATATTTATCCAGGACATCAAATACGACCCAAGAAACCATAGTCAGGGAGCCTAAATGACCAAACTATATGTTTTGGTATTTTAGGGCAATTAAACTGGAATTCCGCAAGTTTAGCATGTACGGTCGCCTGCCCGACGCTGTGGTACGGATCCGGTATCGGATCACGTGATATTTGTCCGAGACATCAAATACAACCCAAGGAACCATAGTCAGTGCGCCGAAATCACCAAACTATATTTTTGGGCATTTTAGGGCAATTAAACTAGAATTCCGCAAGTTAGGTTATATTGTCGCTTGCCCGGCGCCGTGGTACGGAGCCAGTACCAGATCGCGTGATATTTTTCCAGGACATCAAATACGACCCAAGAAACCATAGTCAGCACGCCGAAATGACCAAATTATATTTTTTGGCATTTTAGGGCAATTAAACTAGAATTCCGCAAGTTTAGCTTGTATTGTCGCTTGCCTGGCGCCGTGGTACGGAGCCGGTACCAGATCGCATGATATTTGTCCAGGACATCAAATACGACCCAAGGAAACATAGTCAGCACGCCGAAATGACTAAATTATATTTTTTTGGCATTTTAGGGCAATTAAACTGGAATTCCGCTAGTTTAGCCTTACTGTCGCCTGCCTGGCACCGTGGTACTGAGCCTGTACCGGATCGCGTGATATTTTTCCGAGTATCAAATACGGCCCGAGGAACCATGGTCAGCGCGCCCAAATGACCAAACTATTTTTTTTTGGCATTTTAGGGCAATTAAACTAGAATTCCGCAAGTTTAGCCTATAATGTCGCTTGCCCGGCGCCGTGGTACGGATCCGGTACCAGATCGCGTGATATTTGTCTGGGACATCAAATACGTCCCTAGGAACCATGGTCAGCGCTCCGAAATGACCAAACTATTTTATTTTGCAATTTTAGGGAAATTAAACTAGAATTCCGCAAGTTTAACCTATATTGTCGCTTGCCTGACGCTGTGGTACTAATCCGGTACCGGATCGCGTGATATTTGATCGAGAAATCAAATACGACCCAAGTAACCATGGTCAGCGCGCCGAAATGACCAAACTATATTTTTTTGGCATTTTAGGGCAATTAATCTGGAATTTCTAAAGGTTTAGCGTGTACTGTCGCCTGCACGGCGCCGTGGTACGGATCCGGTACCGGATTGCGTGATATTTGTCTTGGACATCAAATACGATCCAAGGAACCATAGTCAGCCCGCCGAAATGACTAAACTATATTTTTAGGCATTTTAGGGCAATTAAACTGGAATTCCGCAATTGTAGCCTGTAGTGTCACCTGCCCGGCGCCGTGGTACGGATCCGGTACCGGATCGCGTGATATTTTTCCGGAACATCAAATACGACCCAAGGAACCATAGTCAGCACGCCGAAATGAACAAACTATATATTTTGGCATTTTAGTGCAATTAAACTAGAATTCCGAAAGTTTAGTCTATATTATCGCCTACCCGGCGCTGTGGTACGGATACGCTTCCGGATCGCGTGATATTTGTCTGGGACATCAAATACGACCCTAGGAACCGTAGTTAGCGCGCCAAAATAACCAGACTATATTTTTTGTCATTTTAGGGCAATTAAACTGGAATTCAACAAATTTAGCATGTCAAGCCTGCCCGGCGCCGTGGTACGGATCCGGTACCGGATCGCGTAATATTTGTCCAAGAGATCAAATACGACCCAAGGAACCGTAGTTAGTGCGCCGAAATAACCAGATTATATTTTTTGTCATTTTAGGGCAATTAAACTGGAATTCCGCAAGTTTAGCATGTACTGTCACCTAACCGGCGTCGTGGTGCGAATCTGGTACCGGATCACTTGATATTTTTCCAGGACATCAAATACGACCCAAGGAACCATAGTCAGCGCGCCGAAATGACCAACCTATATTTTTTGGTATTTTAGGGCAATTAAATTGGAGTTCCGCAAGTTTAGCTTGTATTGTCGCCTGCCCGGCGCCGTGGTACGGATACGGTACCAGATCCCGTGATATTTATTCGGGGCATCAAATAAGACCCAAGGAACTATAGTTAGCGTGCCGAAATGACCAAACTATATTTTTTGGCATTTTAGGGCAATTTTAAACTAGAATTCCGCAAGTTTTGCCTATATTGTCGCTTGCCAGACGCCGTGGTACAGATCCGGTACCGGATTGCGTGATATTTATGCGGGAGATCAAATACGACCCAAGGAACCATAGTCCGCGCGCCGAAATGACCAAACTATATTTTTGGGCATTTTAGGGCAATTAAACTAGAATTCCACAAGTTTAGCTTGTCCTGTCGCTTGCCCGGCGCCGTGGTACGGAGCTGGTACCAGATCGCGTGATATTTGTCCAGGACATCAAATACGACCCAAGGAACCATAGTCAGCGCGCCAAAACTATCAAATTATATTTTTTGGCATTTGAGGGCAATTAAAATGGAATTCCGCAAGTTTAGCCTCTATTGTCGCCTGCCTAGCGCCGTGGTACTGATCCAGTACTGGATCGCGTGATATTTTTTCAGGACATCAAATACGACCCAAGGAACCATAGTCAGCTCGCCGAAATGACCAAACTATATTTTTTGGCATTTTTGGGCAATTAAACTAGAATTCCGCAAGTTTAGTCTATATTATCGCTTGCCTAGCGCCGTGGTACGGATACACTACCGGATCGCGTGATATTTGTCTGGGACATAAAATACGACCCAAGGAACCGTAGTGTGCGCGCCGAAATAAGCAGACTATATTGTTTGTCATTTTAGGGCAATTAAACTGGAATTCCCCAAGTTTAGCCTATACTGTCGCCTGCCCGACGCCGTGGTGCGGATCCGGTACCGGATCACATGATATTTGTTCGGGACATCAAACACGACCCAAGTAATCATGGTCAGCGCGCCGAGATGACCAAACTATTTTTTTTGGCATTCTAGGGCAATTAAACTGGAATACCGCAAGTTTAGCCTGTAGTGTCGCTTGCCTGGCGCCGTGGTACTGATCCGGTACCGGATCGCGTGATATTTGATCGGGAGATCAAATACGACCCAAGTTACCATGGTCAGCGCGCCGAAATGACCAAACTATATTTTTTGGCATTTTAGGGAAATTAAACTGGAATTCTACAAGTTTAGCCTGTAGTGTCGCCTGCACGGCGCCGTGGTACGGATCCGGTACCGGATGCGTGATATTTGTCCAAGACATCAAATTACTATCCAAGGAACCATAGTCAGCTCGCCGATATGACTAAACTATATTTTTAGGCATTTTAGGGCAATTAAACTGGAATTTCGCAATTGTAGCATGTAGTGTCGCCTGCCGAGCGCCATGGTACGGATCCGGTACCAGATCGCGTGATATTTTTCCAGGACATCAAATACGACCCAAGGAACAGTAGTTAGCGTGCCGAAATGACCAAATTATATTTTTTGGCATTTTAGGGCAATTAAACTAGAATTTCACAAGTTTAGCTTGTACTGTCGCTTGCCCGACGCCGTGGTACGGATCCGGTACCGGATCGCATGATATTTTTCCAGGACATCAAATACGATCCAAGGAACCATAGTTAGCCCGCCGAAATGACCAAACTATATTTTTAGGAGTTTTAGGGCAATTAAAGTGGAATTCCGCAATTGTAGCCTGTAGTGTCGCCTGCCCTGCGCCGTGGTACGGATTCGGTACCGGATCCCGTGATATTTGTCCGGGACATCAAATACAACCCAAGGAACCATAGTCAGTGCGCCGAAATGACCAAACTATATGTTTTTGTATTTTAGGGCAATTAAACTGGAATTCCGCAAGTTTAGCATGTACGGTCGCCTGCCCGACGCTGTGGTACGGATCCGGTACCGGATCACGTGATATTTGTCCGAGACATCAAATACAACCCAAGGAACCATAGTCAGCGCGCCGAAATGACCAAACTATATTTTAGGGCATTTTAGGGCAATTAAACTAGAATTCCGCAAGTTTAGTCTATATTATCGCCTGCCTAGCGCCGTGGTACGGATACACTACCGGATCGCGTGATATTTGTTTGGGACATAAAATACGACCCAAGGAATCGTAGTATGCGCGCCGAAATAAGCAGATTATATTTGTTGTCATTTTAGGGCAATTAAACTGGAATTCCCCAAGTTTAGCCTATACTGTCGCCTGCCCGGCGCCGTGGTGCGGATCCGGTACCGGATCGCATGATATTTGTTCGGGACATCAAACACGACCCAAGTAATCATGGTCAGCGCGCCGAGATGACCAAACTATTTTTTTTGGCATTCTAGGGCAATTAAACTGGAATACCGCAAGTTTAGCCTGTAGTGTCGCTTGCCTGGCGTCGTGGTACTGATCCGGTATCGGATCGCGTGATATTTGATCGGGAGATCAAATACGACCCAAGTTACCATGGTCAGCGCACCGAAATGACCAAACTATATTTTTTGGCATTTTAGGGAAATTAAACTGGAATTCTACAAGTTTAGCCTGTAGTGTCGCCTGCACGGCGCCGTGGTACGGATCCGGTACCGGATCGAGTGATATTTGTCCAGGACATCAAATTACTATCCAAGGAACCATAGTCAGCTCGCCGATATGACTAAACTATATTTTTAGGCATTTTAGGGCAATTAAACTGGAATTCCGCAATTGTAGCATGTAGTGTCGCCTGCCGAGCGCCATGGTACGGATCCGGTACCAGATCGCGTGATATTTTTCCAGGACATCAAATACGACCCAAGGAATAGTAGTTAGCACGCCGAAATGACCAAATTATATTTTTTGGCATTTTAGGGCAATTAAACTAGAATTTCACAAGTTTAGCTTGTACTGTCGCTTGCCCGGCGCCGTGGTACGGATCCGGTACCGGATCGCGTGATATTTTTCCAGGACATCAAATACGATCCAAGGAACCATAGTTAGCCCGCCGAAATGACTAAACTATATTTTTAGGAATTTTAGGGCAATTAAAGTGGAATTCCGCAATTGTAGCCTGTAGTGTCGCTTGCCCTGCGCCGTGGTACGGATTCGGTACCGGATCCCGTGATATTTGTCCGGGACATCAAATACAACCCAAGGAACCATAGTCAGTGCGCCGAAATGACCAAACTATATGTTTTTGTATTTTAGGGCAATTAAACTGGAATTCCGCAAGTTTAGCTTGTACTGTCGCTTGTCCGGCGCCGTGGTACGGAGCCGGTACCGGATCGCGTGATATTTGTCTAGGACATCAAATACGACCCAAGGAACCATAGTCAGCGCACCGAAATGACCAAATTATATTTTTTGGCATTTTAGGGTAATTAAACTGGAATTCCGCAAGTTTAGCCTCTATTGTCGCCTACCTGACGCCGTGGTACTGATCCAGTACCGGATTGCATGATATTTGTCCGGGATATCAAATACGACCCAAGGAACCATGGTCAGCACGCTGAAATGACCAAACTATATTTTTTGGCATTTTAGGGCAATTAAACTGGAATTCCTCAAGTTTCGCCTATACTGTTGCCTGCCTGGCGCCGTGGTACTGTTCCAGTACTGTATCGCGTGATATTTTTCCGGGTATCAAATACGACCCAAGGAACCATGGTCAGCACGCCCAAATGACCAAACTATTTTTTTTTTGGCTATTTAGGGCAATTAAACTAGAATTCCGCAAGTTTAGCCTATAATGTCGCCTGCCCGGCGGCATGGTACGAATCCGGTACCGGAACGCGAGATATTTGTCCGGAACATCAAATTCGACCCAAGGAACCATAGTCAGCTCGCCGAAATGACTAAACTATATTTTTAGACATTTTAGGGCAATTAAACTGGAATTCCGCAATTGTAGCCTATAGTGAAGCCTGCCCGGCACCGTGGTACGGATCCAGTACCAGATCCCGTGATATTTGTTCCGGACATCAAATACGACCCAAGGAACCATAGTCAGCACGCCGAAATGACCAAACTATATTTTATGGCATTTTATGGCAATTAAACTGGAATTTCGCAAGTTTAGCCTATATTGTTGCCTCCCCGGCGCCGTGGCACGGATCCGGTATCGGATCGCAACATATTTGTCCGGGATATCAAATATGACCCAAGGAACCATAGTCAGCTTGACGAAATGACAAACTATATTTTTAGGCATTTTAGGGCAATTAAACTGGAATTCCTCAAGTTTAGCTTGTACTGTCGCTTGCCCGTCGCCGTGGTTCGTATCCGGTACCGGATCGCGTGATATTTGTCCAGGACATCAAATACGATCCAAGGAACCATAGTCAGCCCGCCGAAATGACTAAACTATATTTTTAGGCATTTTAGGGCAATTAAACTGGAATTCCGCAATTGTAGCCTATAGTGTCGCCTTCCCTGCGCCGTGGTACGGATCCGGTACTGGATCCTGTGATAATTGTCCGGGACATCAAATACAACCCAAGGAACCATAGTCAGCGTGCCTAAATGACCAAACTATATGTTTTTGTATTTTAGGGCAATTAAACTGGAATTCCGCAAGTTTAGTGTGTATGGTCGCCTACCCGACGTTGTGGTACGGATCCGGTACCGGATCGCGTGATATTTGTCCGGGACATCAAATATAACCCAAGGAACCATAGTCAGCGCGCCGAAATGACCAAACTATATTTTTGGGCATTTTAGGGTAATTAAACTAGAATTCCGCAAGTTTAGCTTGTACTGTCGCTTGCCCGGCACCGTGGTACGGAGCCGGTATCGGATCGCGTGATATTTTTCATGGACATCAAATACAACCCAAGGAACCATAGTCAGCGCACCGAAATGACCAAATTATTTTTTTTTGCATTTTAGGGCAATTAAACTAGAATTTCGCAAGTTTAGCCTCTATTGTCGCCTACCTGACGTCGTGGTACTGATCCAGTACCGGATTGCATGATATTTGTCCGGGATATCAAATACGACCCAAGGAACCATGGTCAGCGCGTTGAAATGACCAAACTATATTTTAGGGCATTTTAGGGCAATTAAACTGGAATTCCTCAAGTTTAGCCTATACTGTCGCCTGCCTGGCGCCGTGGTACTGTTCCAGTACTGTATCGCGTGATATTTTTTCGGGTATCAAATACGACCCAAGGATTCATGGTCAGCACGCCAAATGACCAAACTATTTTTTTTTGGCATTTTAGGGCAATTAAAATAGAATTCCGCAAGTTTAGCCTATAATGTCGCCTGCCCGGCGGCATGGTACGGATCCGGTACCGGATCGCGTGATATTTGTCCGGAACATCGAATACGATCCAAGAAACCATAGTCAGCTCGCCGAAATGACTAAACTAAATTTTTAGACATTTTAGGGCAATTAAACTGGAATTCCGCAATTGTAGCCTATAGTGTCGCCTGCCCGGCGCCGTGGTACGGATCCAGTACCAGATCGCGTGATATTTGTCCGGGACATCAAATACGACCAAAGGAACCATATCAGCACGCCGAATGACCAAACTATATTTTTTTGCATTTTAGGGCAATTAAACTGGAATTCCGCAAGTTTAGCCTGTATTATTGCCTCCCTGGCGCCGTGGCACGGATCCGGTACCGGATCGCAACATATTTGTCCGGGACATCAAATACGACCCAAGGAACCATAGTCAGCGCACCGAAATGACTAAACTATATTTTTAGGCATTTTAGGGCAATTAAACTAGAATTCCGCAATTAAATCCAGGAGTGTCGCCTGCCCGGCGCCGTGGTACGGATCCCGTACCAGATCGCGTGATATTTGTCCGGGACATCAAACACGACGCAAGGAACCATAGTCAGCGCGCCGAAATAACCAAACTATATTTTTTGGCATTGTAGGGCAATTAAACTGGAATTCTACAAGTTTAGCCTATATTGTCCCCTGCCCGGCGCCGTGGTACGGATCCGGTATCGGATCACGTGATAATTGTCCGGGACATCAAATACGACCCAAGGAACCATATTCAGCGCGCGGAAACGACCAAACTATATTTTTTGGCATTTTAGGGCAATTAAACTAGAATTCAGCAAGTTTAGCCTATATTGTCTCCTGCCCGGCGCCATGGTACATATCCGGTACCGAATCGCGTGATATTTATCCGAGTCACCAAATACGACCCAAGGAGCCATAGTCAGCGCGCAGAAATGACCAAACTATATGTTTTGGCATTTTAGGGCAATTAAAATGGAATTCTGCATGTTTAGCATGTACGGTCGCCTGCCCGACGCTGTGGTACGGATCCAGTACTGGATCGCGTGATATTTGATCGGACATCAAATACAACCCAAGGAACCATACTCAGCGCGCCGAAATGATCAAATTATATTTTTTGGCATTTTAGGGCAATTTAAATGGAATTTCACAAGTTTAGCGTGTACTGTCGCCTACTTGGCATCGTGGTACTGATTCAGTACCGAATCGCATGATATTTGTCCAGGACATCAAATACGACCCAAGGAACCATGGTCAACGCGCCGAAATGACCAAACTATATGTTTTTGCATTTTAGGGCAATTAAACTAAAATTCCGCAAGTTTAGCCTATATTGTCGCCTGCCTCGCGCCGTGGTATGGTTCCGGTACCGGATCGCGTGATATTTGTCCGGGACATCAAATACAACCCAAGGAACCATAGTCAGCTCGCCCAAATGACTAAACTATATTTTTTGGCATTTTAGGGCAATTAAACTAGAATTCCGCAAGTTTAGTCTATATTATCGCCTACCCGGCGCTGTAGTACGCATACGCTTCCGGATCGCGTGATATTTGTACGGGACATCAATTAAGACTCTAGGAACCGTACTTAGCACGCCGAAATAACCAGACTATATTTTTTATCATTTTAGGGCAATTAAACTGGAATTCCACAAATTTAGCATGTACTGTCGCTTGCCCGGCGCCGTGGTACGGATCTGGTACCGGATCACATAATATTTGTCCGGGAGATCAAATACGACCCAAGGAACCGTAGTTAGTGCGCCCAAATAACCAGACTATATTTTTTGTCATTTTAGGGCAATTAATTTGGAATTCCACAAGTTTAGCATGTATTGTCGCCTGCCCGGCGCCGTGGTACGGATCTGGTACCGTATCGCGTGATATTTTTCCTGGACATCAAATATGACCCAAGGAACTATAGCCAGCGCACAAAAATGACCAAACTATATTTTTTGGCATTTTAGGGCAATTAAACTGGAATTCCGCAAGTTTAGGCTGTAATGTCGCCTGCCCGGCGCTGTGGTACGGATCCGGTACCGGATCACTTGATATTTGTCCAGGACATCATACGACCCAAGGAACCATAGTCAGCGCGCCGAAATGACCAAACTATATTTTTTGGTATTTTAGGGCAATTACATTGGAGTTCCGCAAGTTTAGCCTGTACTGTCGCCTGCCCGACGATGTGGTACGGATCCGGTACCGGATCCCGTGATATTTGTCTGGGACATCAAATAAGACCCAAGGAACTATAGTTATCGCGCCGAAATGACCAAACTATATTTTTTGGCATTTTAGGGCAATTAAGCTAGAATTCCGCAAGTTTAGCCTATATTGTCGCCTGCCCGGCGCCGTGGTACAGATCCGGTACCGGATCACGTGATATTTATCCGGGACATCAAATACGACCCAAGGAACCATAGTCAGCGCGCCGAAATGACCAAACTATATTTTTGGGCATTTTAGGGCAATTAAACTAGAATTTCACAAGTTTAGCTTGTATTTTCGCTTGCCCGGCGCCGTGGTACGGAGCTGGTACTAGATCGCATGATTTTTGTCCAGGACATCAAATACGACTCAAGGAACCATAGTCAGCGCGGCAAAATGATCAAATTATATTTTTTGGCATTTTAAGGCAATTAAAATGGAATTCCGCAAGTTTAGCCTGTACTGTCGCCTTCCTGGCATCGTGGTACTGATCCAGTACCGAATCGCGTGATATTTATCCAGGACATCAAATACGACCCAAGGAACCATAATCAGCGCGCCAAAATGACCAAATTATATTTTTTGGCATTTTAGGGCAATTAAACTGGAAATCCGCATGTTTAGCCTCTCTTGTCGCCTGCCTGGTGCCGTGGTACTAATCTAGTATCGGATCGCGTGATATTTGTCCGGGACATCAAATACGACCCAAGGAATCATAGTTAGCTCGCCGAAATGACCAAACTATATTTTTTGGCATTTTAGGGCAATTAAACTAGAATTCCGCAAGTTTAGTCTATATTATCGCCTACCGGGCGCCGTGGTACGGATACACTACCGGATCGCGTGATATTTGTCTGGGACATCAAATACGACCCAAGGAACCGTAGTTAGCACGCCGAAATAACCAGACTATATTTTTTGTCATTTTAGGGCAATTAAAGTGGAATTCCACAAGTTTAGCTTGTACTGTCGCCTGCCCGGCGCCGTGGTACGGATCCGGTACCGGATCGCATGATATTTGTTCGGGACATCAAACACGACCCAAGGAACCATGGTCAGCGCGCCGAGATGTCCAAACTATTCTTTTTGGCATTTTAGGGCAATTAAACTGGAATTTCGCAAGTTTAGCATGTATTGTCGCTTGCCTGGCACCGTGGTACTGATCCGATACCGGATTGTGTGATATTTGATCGGGAGATCAAATATGACCCAAGTAACCATGGTCAGCGCGCCGAAATGAACAAACTATATTTTTTGGCATTTTAGGGCAATTAAACTGGAATTCTACAAGTTTAGCCTACACTGTCGCCTGCACGGCGCCGTGGTACGAATCCGGTACCGGATCACGCGATATTTTTCCAGGACATCAAATACGATCCAAGGAACCATAGTCAGCCCGCCGAAATGACTAAACTATATTTTTAGGCATTTTAGGGCAATTAAACTGAAATTCCGCAATTTTAGCCTGTAGTGTAGCCTGCCCAGCGCAGTGGTACGGATTCGGTACCGGATCGCGTGATATTTGTCCAGGACATCAAATAAGACCCAAGAAACCATAGTCAGCACGCCTAAACAACCAAACTATATTTTTTGGCATTTCAGGGCAATTAAACTGGAATTCCTCAAGTTTAGCATATATTGTCGCCTGCCCGTCGCCGTTGTACGGATCTGGTACCGGATCGCGTGATATTTGTCAATGACATCAAATACGATCCAAGGAACCATAATCAGCTCGCCGAAATGACTAAACTATATTTTTTAGGCATTTTAGGGCAATTAAACTGGAATTCCGCAATTGTAGCATGTAGTGTCGCTTGCCGAGCGCCATGGTACGGATCCGGTACCAGATCGCGTAATTTTTTTCCAGGACATCAAATACGACCCAAGGAACAGTAGTTAGCACGCCGAAATGATCAAATTATATTTTTTGGCATTTTAGGGCAATTAAACTAGAATTTCACAAGTTTAGCTTGTACTGTCGCTTGCCCGGCGCCGTGGTACGGAGACGGTACCGGATCGTGTGATATTTGTCCAGGACATCAAATACGACCCATGGAACCATAGTCAGCGCGCCAAAATGACCAAATTATATTTTTTGGCATTTTAGGGCAATTAAACTGGAATTCCGCAAGTTTGGCCTCTACTGTCGCCTGCCTGGCGCCGTGGTACTGATCCAGTACCGGATCGCATGATATTAGTCCGGGACATCAAATATGACTCAAGGAACCATGGTCAGCACGCCGAAATGACCAAACTATATTTTTTGGCATTTTAGGGCAATTAAACTGGAATTCCGCAAGTTTAGCCTGTACTGTCGGCTGCCTGGCGCCGTGGTACTGTTCCAGTACCGGATCGCGTGATAATTTTCCGGGTATCAAATACGACCCAAGGAACCACGGTCAGCGCGCCCAAATGACCAAACTATTTTTTTTGGCATTTTAGGGCAATAAAACTAGAATTCCGCAAGTTTAGTCTATATTACCGCCTACCCGGCGCCGTGGTACGGATACGTTACCGGATCGCGTGATATTTGTACGGGACATCAAATACGACCAAAGGAACTGTAGTTGGCGCGCCGAAATAACCAGACTATATTTTTTGTAGGGCAATTAAACTGGAATTCCACAAGTTTAGCCTGTACTGTCACCTGCCCGACGCCGTTGTACAGATCTGGTACCGGATCGCGTGATATTTATCGGGGACATCAAATATAACCCATGGAACCATAGTTAGCGCACCGAAATGACCAAACTATATGTTTTGACATTTTAGGGCAATTAAACTAGAATTCCGCAAGTTTAGTCTATATTATCGCCTACCCGGCGCCGTGGTACAGATACGCTACCAGATCACGTGATATTTGTCCGGGACATCAAATACGACCCAAGGAACTGTAGTTAGCGCGCCGAAATAACCAGACTATATTTTTTGTCATTTTAGGGCAATTAAACTGGAATTCCACAAGTTTAGCCTGTACTGTCGCCTGCCCAGCGCCGTGGTACAGATCCGATACCGGATCGCGTGATATTTATCCGGGACATCAAATACGACCCGAGGAACCATGGTCAGCGCGCCCAAATGACCAAACTATTTTTTTTTGGCATTTTAGGGCAATTAAACTGGAATTCCTCAAGTTTAGCCAATACAGTCGCCTGCCCAGCGCCGTGGTACGGATCTGGTACCAGATCGCGTGATATTTGTCTGGGACATCAAATACGACCCAAGGAACCATGGTTAGTGCTCTGAAATGACCAAACTATTTTTTTTGGATATTTAGGGAATTTAAACTGGAATTCTGCAAGTTTAGCCTCTACGGTCGCTTGCCTGACGCCGTGGTACTAATCCAGTACCGGATCGCGTGATATTTGATCGGGACATCAAATACGACCCAAGTAACCATGGTCAGCGCCCCGAAATGACCAAACTATATTTTTTGGCATTTTAGGGCAATTAATCTGGAATTCTACAAGTTTAGCCTGTACTGTCGCCTGCACGGCGCCGTGGTACGGATCCGGTACCAGATCGCGTGATATTTGTCTTGGACATCAAATACGATCCAAGGAACCATATTTGTCCGGGCATTGTGGTACTGATCCAGTACCGAATCGCGTGATATTTGTCCAGGACATCAACTACGACCCAAGGAACCATGGTCAACGTGCCGAAATGACCAAACTATATGTTTTGGCATTTTAGGGCAATTAAACTAGAATTTTGCAAGTTTAACCTATATAGTCGCCTGCTTGGCGCCGTGGTATGGATCCGGTACCGGATCGCGTGATATTTGTCCGGGACATCAAATACGACCCAAGGAACCATAGTCAGCTCGCCAAAATGACCAAATTATATTTTTTGGCATTTTAGGGCTTATAAACTAGAATTCCGCAAGTTTAGTCTATATTATCGCCTACCCGACGATGTGGTACGGATACACTACCGCATCGCGTGATATTTGTCCGGGACATCAAATATGACCCAAGGAACCATAGTTAGCGCCCCGAAATAACCAGACTATATTTTTTGGCATTTTAGGGCAATTAAACTGGAACTCCGCAAGTTTAGCCTGTAATGTCGTCGCCCGGCGCCGGGTATGGATCCGGTACCGGATCATGTGATATTTGTCTGGGACAAAAAATACGACCCAAGGAACCATAGTCAGCGCGCCGAAATGACCAAACTATATTTTATGGCCTTTTAGGGTAATTAAATTGGAATTCCGCAAGTTAAACCAGTAATGTCGCCTGTCCGGCGCCGGGTATGGATCCGGTACCGGATCGCGTGATATTTTTCCGGGACATCAAATACGACCCAAGGAACCATAGTCAGCGCGCCGAAATGACCAAACTATATTTTAGGGCCTTTTAGGGTAATTAAATTGGAATTCCGCAAGTTAAACCAGTAATGTCGCCTGTCCGGCGCCGGGTATGGATCCGGTACCGGATCGCGTGATATTTTTCCGGGACATCAAATACGACCCAAGGAACCATAGTTAACGCGCCGAAATAACCAGACTATATTTTTTGTCATTTTAGGGCAATTAAACTGGAATTCAACAAGTTTAGTTTGTATTGTCGCCTGCCCGGTGTCCTGGTACGGATCTGGTACCGTATCACGTGATATTTGTCCGGGACATCAAATATGACCCAAGGAACCATACTCAGTGACCGAAATGACCAAACTATATTTTTTGGCATTTTAGGCAATTAAACTGGAATTTCGCAAGTTTAGGCTGTACTGTCGCCTGCCCGGCCCCGTGGTACGGATCCGGTACCAGATCGCTTGATATTTTTCCAGGACATCAAATACGACCCAAGGAACCATAGTCAGCGCGCCGAAATGACCAAACTATATTTTTGGTATTTTAGGGCAATTAAACTAGAATTCTGCAAGTTTAGCCTATACTGTCGCCTACCTGGCGCCGTGGTACTGATCCAGTACCGAATCACATGATATTTTTCCGGGAAATCAAATACGACCCAAGGAACAGTAGTTAGCGCGCCGAAATAACCAGACTATATTTTTTTTCATTTTAGGGCAATTAAACTGGAATTCCACAAGTTTAGCCTGTACTGTCGCCTGCCCGGCGCCGTGGTACGGATCCGGTACCGGATCACGTGATATTTATCCGGGACATCAAATACGACCCAAGGAACCATAGTCAGCGCGCCGAAATGACCAAATAATATTTTTTGGCATTTTAGGAAAATTGAACTTGAATTCCGCAAGTTTAGCCTGTACTGTCGCCTACCTGGCGCCGTGGTACTGATCCAGTACCGGATCGCATTATATTTGTCCGGGACATCAAATACGACCCAAGGAACCATAGTCAGCGCCGAAATGACAAAACTATATTTTTTGGCATTTTAGGGCAATTAAACTGGAATTCCGCAAGTTTAGCCTGAACTGTCACCTGAGCGGCGCCGTGGTACGGATATGGTACCGGATCGCGTGATATTTGTCCAGGACATCAAATACGACCCATGGAACCATAGTCAACGCGCCAAAATGACAAAACTATATTTTTTTGGCATTATAGGGCAATTAAACTGAAATTCCGTAACTTTAGCCACAACTGTCGCCTGCCCGATGCCGGTATGGATCCGGTACCGGATCGTGTGATATTTGTCCGAAACATCAAATAAGACCCAAGGAACCACATTCAGTGCGCCGAAATGACCAAATTATATTTTTTGGCATTTTAGGGTAATTAAACTGGAATTCCGCAAGTTTAGCGTGTACTGTCGCCTGCCTGGCGCCGTGGTACGGATCCAGTACCGGATCACGTGATATTTGTCCGGGACATCAAATAAGACCCAAGAAACCATGGTCAGCGCACCGAAATGACCAAACTATATTTTTGGCATTTTAGGGTAATTAAACTTGAATTCCGCAAGTTTAGCCTATACTGTCGCTTCCCCGGCGCCGTGCTACGGAGCCGGTACCGGATCGCGTGATATTTGTTCGAGAAATCAAATATCACCCAAGGAACCATAGTCACCGAAATGACCAAACTATATTTTTTGGCATTTTAGGGCAATTAAACTGGAATTTCGCAAGTTTAGCCTGTTATATCGCATTCCCGGCGCCGGGTATGGATTCGCTACCGGATCACGTGTTATTTGTCTGGGACATCAAATACGACCCAAGGAACCATAGTTAGCGCACCGAAATGACCAAACTATATTTTTTGGCATTTTCGGGCAATTAAACTGGGATTCCGCAAGTTTTGCCTGTTATGTCGCCTGCCCGGCGCCGGGTATGGATCTGGTACCGGATCGCGTGATATTTGTCTGAGACATCAAATACGACCCAATGAACCATAATAAGCGCGCCGAAATGAACAAACTATATTTTTTTGCCTTTTAGGGCAATTAAACTAGAATTCTGCAAGTTTAGCCTCTAATGTCGCCCGCCCGGCTCTGGGTATGGATACGGTACTGGATCGCGTATTTGTCCTAGACATCAAATACGACCCAAATAATCATCGCGCCGCAATGACCAAACTATATTTTTTGACATTTTAGGGCAATTAAACTGGAATTCCATAAGTTTAGCATGTACTGTCGCTTGCCCGGCGCCGTGGTACGAAGCCGGTACCGGATCGCGTGATATTTTTCTGGGACATCAAATACGACCCAAGGAACCATAGTCAGCGTGCCGAAATGACCAAACTATATTTTTTGGCATTTTAGGGCAATTAAACAGGAATTCCGCAAGTTTAGCCTGTA
>ML278046.1:1865-83140 GCA_005239495.1 Nicotiana undulata
AAATTTATTATGCTTCTTTTTTCCTTTTGCACTTGTCTTTGCCTTCTCTATGTGCCTTGGTGATAAGTCTCCTTATTTAGACACAACCTATTTTACGATGAAACGGACAGCACCTCCCCTATTTATATGACTTCACACAAGTCAAAACAATCACCTAAAAGCCCAAACAACATCAATAATAATCATATTGAGCCTCTCAAAACAGTCCACACACAGCCTAATCACTTCACACATAAGACGACCACCGTAGTCGTGTCAAACGACCCGGAAATGTTACAACGAACGACCAGCTCACAACCCTACATCTATATGGTATTTATCCACACCCTTCATCCTCCAAAACTCCACAAAACAGTATTAAAACACGCCCAACAACAACACAAAACAGTCCGCTACAAGTCAAATAACTCGAACTCACGACTTCCGATCACCGTCCCGTGAGTTCTAACTATTAGGAAACACATTTATCAACCTTCCTTGATATTTAAGCACTTAAATACAGATATTAGACGTTTCTTAACTATGAAGTAACTTCCAAAACTCTAACTACAAAGAAAAAGAAGAGGCGGTATAATGACACTTACGTCGTAGGGATCGTTTTGATGTTATTGCTTCTCAATTTCATGCCCGGGATGATATTCTTCTTTGAACCCCTAGTAGATAGCTTGAGTTTATGTGTATGGGTGTTCTCTTCTCGTTTTGATGCTGAAATATGAAGAGATAGCCGACCTAAGACACATATATATCTATTTTGGAAAAAGTTAAAGAGGTGCTAGCTTGGCACCCTAGGATTGGCATCTTCCGACGATTATATCTTTTTATCCCGATGTCGTATGAACGAACGGTTAAGAGCGTTGGAAACTAAATTCCAAGACGTTAAATTTGGTATTTAATATGTCCCAATATGACTTCATATAACACATAAAATCTATTTCTCAAAAAGCTCTAGTGATCCACCTACTTGTCATATATGATGTATGTGTAGTCTCGTGAAACCTAAAATATCTCTCTACTCCTACGTCGTATCGATGAACGGTTTAATGAATTTCAAACTAGACTTGTAGAGCTTCAATTTTATAGTTAGATCATCCCCTAATTATAAGAATATTGGGAGAAAAGTGCAGCTACATTCGACCTAAGTTTCAACAAATTCATGAATGTAACTTGTGAAGACCTATTCCAACTTCTGTTCCAAAACTTGCTTGACTTCAAAACGTAGCACACGACTATCATATGACAAAATTAACTCATAGCATAACCTCATTATAATTTAATTAACCATAGTCTCACCCTAAAGTACATGTTATAAAATTCCAAATTCGTCGACTTTTGACGAAACTTATTCTCTTCAATTGGTTTAGCTTCTAAGATTTCCAACCCTCTTGGTACTTGTTATTCATGATCTTAAATATTTGTAACCTCCAACGTAACATGATTAACTTACTTTATATTCCATCAAATAGAATCTTATTTCTGAGCTTACATCAATTGACTTACGATGTACTCTCACGTACGAAAACATGGGGTGTAACATTAGTCAACCCAAACGACATGATCAAAACCTCATAATGCCTAAAACGAGTGCAAAAAAGTCATCTTAGGTAAATCAGACGCCTTGATCCTCAACTGATGGTAACCATATCTCAAGTCTATCTTAGAGAATACCGTAGCACCCTGAAGCTGATCAAATAAGTCATCAATCCTCGGCAAAGGATACTTGTTCTTAATAATAATCTTATTTAACTGCCGGTAGTCAATACACATCCTCATTGAGCCATCTTTCTTCTTCACGAACAACACTGAAGCACCCCAAGGAGAAACACTAGGCCTGATGAAGCCTTTATCCAACAAATCTTGTAAATTTTCCTTTAATTCCTTCAACTCTGGCGGCGCCATACAATACGGGGGGATAGAAATGGGCTGAGTGCCCTCAGCTAACTCAATACAAAAGTCAATATCCCTGTAGGGTGGCATACCCGGCAGGTCAGCAGGAAATACCTCTGGAAACTCATGAACAACGGGCACAGACTCTATAGAAGGAACCTCAGCACTAGAATCACGAACGTAGGCCAAATAGGCCAAACAACCCTTCTCGACCATACGCCGAGCCTTCATATAAGAAATAACTCTACCAGAAGAATGACTATGGGTCCCTTTCCACTCTAAACGAGGTACTCCTGGCAAGGCTAAGGTCATTGTCTTGGCATGACAGTCCAAGATAGCATGATAGGGGGATAACCAGTCCATACCCAATATAACATCAAAGTCAGCCATGTCAAGAAGCAAAAGATCAACCTGAGTCTCCAGACCACCAATAACTGCTACGCAAGCACGGTAGACTCGATCTACCACTATAGAATCACCCACCAGAGTAGACAGATGTACAGCAGTACTCAAGGAATCACGGGGCATACTCAAATAAGGAGCAAAATATGAAGACACATAGGAGAATGTAGAACCCGGATCAAATAACACCGAAGCCTCTCAGCTACAAACTGAAACTGTACCTGTAATAACTGTATCAGAAGCCTCAGCATCAGGACGAGCAGGAAAAGCATAATACCGGGGTTGAGCTCCTCCAATCTGAACATCCCAGGGTCTACCTGCTACAACCTAGCCTCGACCCCTCGTGGCCAGTGATCCACCTCTATGAACCTGACCACCACCTCTGGCACCTCAACCACCACCCCTAGTTGACTAAGGGGGTAAGGGTGCACCTGGTGCGGGAACCAAGGCACGGGAACCCTGATACTGGGCTCCACTCGAACCTCGGGTGAAATATCTGGCAATGTGCCCCAGGCTACCACAACTATAAAAAGACCTCTCCTGCTGTGGCGGATGACTCGGAAACTGGCCCTGACGACCCTGATAACTGCCCTGGTAACTCTGAAGCGGTTGTGCACTGATAGATGATGGTGGTGCACTAATATGAACTGGTGGTGCACGGGGAGATACCTGAAGTGCTGACTGAAAAGGTCGGGGTGATTGACCCCTGCTGAAAGGATCCTTGCCTCCAGATGAGGTTCCACTGAATCTACCAAAATGACGGGGTCTCTTATCCAGTCCCCTGACCACCTCCCTGTGACAAAATCATCTCAATCCTCCTGGCTACATCGGCCGCATCCTGGAATGAAATATCAGTACTTGACTCCCTGGCCATCTGGAGTCGTATAGGCTGGGCCAATCCCTTAATGAACCTCCGAACTCGCTCCCGATCAGTGGTGAGTATCATCAATGCATGCCTGGCTAGAGCGATGAACATGGTCTCGTACTGAGTAACAGACATAGATCCTTGCTGGAGGCGCTCAAACTGTCTCCTAAGATCCTCTCACTGAGTAATGGGAAGGATCTTCCCCAAAAATACCTCTGTGAACTGAGTCCAAGTCAAAGATGCTGACCCAGCTGGTCTGGCTAAGCAGTAGTCCCTCCACCAAGGCTTGGTTGCGCCAAATAGTCGAAAAGTAGCGAAGTCGACTCCATTGGACTCCACTATGCCCATGTTCTGAAGAACCTCATAACAGCTGTCTAAATAATCCTGGGGATCCTCTGATGGTGCACCAGTAAATGTAGTAGTGAATAACTTGGTGAATCTATCCAGTCTCCATAGAGCATCTGTTGACATAGCTGCACCCTCGGCTACCGGTGTCATAATACCCAGCTGAGCTACTCCAGCTGTCTGAGGTGCTGGAGTTTGAAACTGAGTGGCAACCTACTCTGGGCTATCAATAATAGGAGTTTGGGTCCCTCCCCCAGCTTGAGATCCAGCTGGTGCTGTAGGAAGAAGACAGGTCTGAGCCACACTCTCCAAAAGTCCTACCAAGCGAACTAGAGCATCCTGAAGCACTGGGGTAGCTATGAACCCCTCTAGGACCTGCGCCGGTACAACTGGGACTGCCGGAACTGGGATCTCCTCGTCAGACTCGACCTGAGGGTCCTCCACTGCGGCTATTGCGCTAGGCTGAGCCCTGCCCCGGCCTCGGCCTCTAGCACGGCCTCGTCCTCGACCTCGATGCCTCGTAAGAGCTGTAGCAGGAGTGTCGGGCTGCTGAGCGGAACCAAGGGAAGCACGCGTCCTCTCCATATGCGAGAGAGTAGAATGGAAACTCAATCAGTATACATAATATACTACGCACGACCGAGTATGAAGAGAAGAGGAGTATCCTAACTTAGCAGCCTCTGAAGGATAAATACAGACGTCTCTGTACCGATCCCTCAGACTCTACCAAGGTTGTCCATGAGTTGTGAGACCTAAGCAACCTAGAGCTCTGATACCAACTTGTCACGACCTGAAATTACACCCTTCAGGTCGTGACTGCGTCTAACGTTTAACCCGCTAGACAAGCCAACGTGTACAGTTAATCTAACACTTGCAATCCAATTCAACAGTAGTAAAGGAAAACCTTTTAAAAATCTTAACATAAATGACGAAACGCTTTAGAATTTTAACAGCGGAAATGTAATGGAAATCCATAATGCAAAGTGAAATGGAAAAATACATAACGTCACATAAGCCCAAAATTGGGGTGTCACAACTCACGAACTATCTAAACTGAGTGCTAAATCCAGGGTCTGAAAAGAAATATATAATTGTCTTGAAACTAGGAGAAAAGTAAGACAATAAGGGATCCAAATGCAGGAGAGACACCAAGGCCCACGAACGCCAGCGGGTATACCTTGAAGCTCTGGGTGGACTGAAGGTGACTCCCTCAATGCGGTCCACTAGGTCCGGATGCGGGATCTGCACAACATTAAGAAGTGTAGTGTAGTTTCAGTACAACCGAGCCCATGTACTGAGTAAGTGCCGAGCCTAACCTCGGCCGAAGTAGTGACGAGGCTAGACTTGACAATAACGATAACCTGTCCTATTCTACAGCAGGTAACAGGGATAATACAAGGCAAGAGATAAGCAGACAAGTAAGGGATACGGGAGCAGTAAAGGGGAACAAGTGAAATGAAGCAGTCAAATTGACAGATAGAAGTAACCAAGGGAGGCAATCTAACACAATAGCCAACGAAACAAGTATAAGTAACCAAAAATGTAAACAATGGCACGACATCACCCTTCGTGCTTTTACTCTTTTCCTCACAATGCAATATAATCAAGTATCATGGCACGGCATCACCCTTCGTGCTTTTACTCTCTTCCTCACAATGCAATGTACAATGTATCATGGCACGGCATTAACCTTCGTGCTTATAATCAATAAAAATCATGGCACGACATTAACCTTCGTGCTTATAATCAATATGAATCATGGCACGGCATCACCCTTCGTGCTTTACACACTTCCTCACTATGCAATGTAATCAAATATCATGGAACGACATCACCCTTCGTGCATTTGCACTCTTCCTCACCAGACAATAACAGATATAATGGCAAGGAGTACACCATAGTGGAAATAGACAGTTCAAATCACCCGGCAAGGGGAAAACATCAATTAATAACTCAATGAATGCCCGACAAGGGTCTCAGCTATAACCAATCACTTCAATCGTATACTCTATACTTGCATTATCAATCGTATCAACACTTCTCAAGCTCAACATCCAATACTTTCAACAAGAATAAATTACCAAGTAGAGAAAATCTCATAATATGATAAACATGGAAGAAATACTGCAATTTCTATCAAAATAGACTCACGGGCATGCTAGACACACATTGCATAGGTACTCATCACCTCACCTCTGCAATGAACATGATAATCACTTAGAACATAGCAAATAACACCTATTTCCTCACCAAAGTTAGGCAAGACACTTACCTTGGTCCAAAGTATAGCAATCAACCCTCTAAAACCGTCTTTCTTTTATAATCTGACTCCGAAACAACGATATCTAGGCATAATTAATTCAATAATATCAACAAGGACTCAATAACTCAATCCCATAGCCTAGATATTCAATTTCTAGCATTCTTCCAAAAATACCAAAATTCGACCCCGGGCCCGCTTGGTCCAAACACGAGGCTCGGACCAAAACCCGATCACCCATAACCCCACGAGTTCAAATATATGATTTTTTTAAGATCTGACCCCAAGTTGAGGTTGAATTACCCAAAATTCCCCAAAACCTATCTCTACCCCATACTCCTAATTTCTATTTTGATTTTAGGATTTTAGGCCTAGATTTTAGTGATAGATGATGATAATGGAAGAAAAATGGAGTTAGAATTGATTACCTAGGAAGATATAGTGATGGAGCTCTTCAAAATGGCTAAGGGGGCTGTGGAGAAGAAGGAGAGGGTGAAAAATATGAGAAGTCCCGTAATGGGTCTGTTTTTGGACTTAAGAAAAATCACTGGACGAATTTTGCACCTGCGGAAGGAAGGCTCGCACCTGTGGACTTGGGTTAGGCCCAGAAGGGGCCGCACCTGCGAAAAACATGACGCCCCTGCGAAGCCGCACCTGCGGCGTCTGGTCCGCTCCAGCGAGGTGGACTGCACCTGCGTAATTGGCGTCGCCCCTGCGGTCTCGCACCTGCGGCCCTAGGCTCGAAGGTGCGGGCACACCAGAAATGGGTGCACCAGCAGTGTTTTCATGAGTTAAAACACCCTGAATACCTACCCGAAACACACCCGAGCCCTTGGGGCTCAAAACCAAAAACAAATGCAACTCCCAAAACACCCTACGAACTTATTCAAACTTTTAAATCACCAAAATATCATCAAACTCAACGAAGTAAACCTCAAAACTCCTACAATTTCTTAAAACTTCATAAGGCTTAATTATTCTGATTTTTATCCAAAACCCGTCATTTCGAGTCCGTTTTACACCAAATTTCACAGATAAGTCACATAACATATAATAAAAGCTTTAGACGGGATACTCACTGGGTACATATTTGTTTATATGTACTCATGCTACACTTTTGTACTTAAGTGTACAGGTTCTGAGGCTGTTGCACCTGGTCACCATTCAGGTGTCTGTCGCTGAGAGTACTACCTGGATTAGACTACACGGTGAGCTGCTCTTCCTGGCTTTCCCCAGCAGCACTGTGGAGTTTCCATTATTGTTGGATATCCTGTCTATCCTTCCAGACAGTTGTACCTCTATTTTGTTTATTTTGTATATTCCACTAGTCGCCTGTGGACTTGTGACACTAGGTCTTGGCACACGTAGTTGATTCACTAGTATTACGCTACTCTGTTTTATGCTGGAAAACGATTTTTGAGTTATTTTAAATCACTTTGCCTCACTTCCTGACATTCATTTAAGGACTTCTTAAATTAAAACTGGACAAGTATTTGAACATCTCATTAATTTAAGTAATTTCGTTAGCAAACTAGTGTTGGCTTGCCTGACTCCGGTGTTGGGCGCCATCACGACCTGAATAGGAATTTGGGTCGTGACATTAACTATCTGCATGCTAAAAATTAGTAGGCAAGCCTGATTAGGATTTCCTCTCTGAGTTATGTAACTGGATTCTGCTATTGTCACTTAGACATCATCTTTAGGAACTGTATCTGGGCCAAAATTTGTGTATGAGGCATGCTGTGTATGTGCAATATATGTGGAGGTATACTTGAGCCCCTTAATTACTTTCCATGCTCTTCCCTTATGTGCAGTCCTACCTGTTTTGTTATCTGTCACCCTAGTATTCTTACCTTTAAAATCTGAGGGTCTGCCTAGCACCTCCCTTTAGGATAGGAGTCCTAATTTCCTCCGGGACTAATAGAAAGGGACGGGTAACAAAATGAAATAGAGTTCGTGACCAACACGTGCTTTAATTACCTTCACGGGTTGGGAAAGGGTAGAATATGGATATGATGACCGGTGCGCTAATACCACGTGTAGCCCCTCTTTGAGGAGTGTCATACCGGTTATTGCATTTATGTGATCCATATTATAAACCTAGGATAACCTTCACTTTCACATGCTTAGATTGTAACTCTTTTCAAAATCAAACCCTTTGTCATTAATTGTTTTCAAACATCTGTGTACTTGGACTTAAATCCCCTATTATTTGAGCCCTACTTGTTTGTTTTCTAAATTGTACAAATTCACAATAAAGTTGTATGGACAGGAACCACACTTGTGGATCCTGAGAAGTGCCTAACACCTTCCCCTTAGGATAATTTCAAGCCCTTACCCTATCTCTAGTTACCAAACGTAGTTGTAAATGAACCCCTTTGGCGTCCTAACGCACCTTTAAAATCGTTAGATGGCAACTCTTCAAAACGCAAAAAACCCTTTCCCAAAAGTAATGAGTTGTCTCAACCAAATGTCATAAACCCGGACTCCGCGAGGAAAACAAAGGGCGCGACAGAGGCAACTTCTCAATCATCGTTTCTGCTTGGAATTCTTCATCTATGACAAGACCTTCAATGAAAATTATGTTAGTAAACATAATAAAATTAATACTACCAACATTTGTGAGCACGTAATTTTTGACCTGTCACGTTTTTAAAGTTATTTTTAGTGTTTAAATATTAAGTGATTTTAGTAGTTTATTTTAATTAATTGAGAGTAATGTTTATATAAATACATTATATTATTTTAGTCTTCTTAGCCTAAAATTAAAACCCAACAAGACATGGACTCAATCCAATTCCAAGCCCATTCCCCTTAGCCCAATACCCACTAACCTAACCCAAAAACATATATCCCTTCTTCTTAGTCACTCCTGAATCTACAGCATACACCTAACAAGAGACAAAAAAATAGACCCTTCATCCTCTATCCGCCGCCGCCGGCAACTGTTGGCCGGCCAACCACCAGCCAAAAAGAAAACACCACCAGAACCGCCGCCCAGTATACACCTCGTCTAACAACCAACCTTCACCAGCCGCACACCCAGCAACCGCCGGCTACCCCTCTCTTCAAAACTCCCTTAGCCGTCACCCTTCACACCCCCTACTGCCGTCGACCAACTCCTATTCCTCGCTAAAAAAATGACCACCGCCGTTTCCTTCTTCTTCAATCTTCACCCGGACTGGCCACGACTCTTCCTCTTCCACACCCAAAAAGAACGGCAGAACGGGAGTACGAGATAAGAAAGAAAAACAAATTTGTCGAGTTTCTCGCTCACAACTCTGTTCGGTTGGGAAGTCGATGAGTTTTCACTGCACGAGGTTTCAATTTCGGCTATTGTTGATTTCCTTAGATCGATTCCATTTGGGTTGCTGGATTTTCTCCTTAAGTTCAAAACTCTGTTCGGTCAAACTCTATTGTTCATACTATTAGCTGTTAAGGTATGACCTTGATTCAAGTTATTCTGACTTTACTTTTTTTTCTAGAATACAACATAAAAAATTTTGAGATTGTATAGTTGTGTATTGGGATGCTGCCCCAAAATATTGAGCCCAAAGACTCCGACTCTTCATACGTGTTTGGGTTCAATTTCAGGCCCATGCTACATTTTGTTATGATAATCTCCCCTGTAATGCATAAGGGATTTTTTCCTTTCTATACAATATATTAAACCTTATTACAAAAAATGTGCATAGTTTCATAATTACCCGCCATGTCTACAGTTTTTTACAAAATTTATACCATTCATTAATAACCCAGTAATACGCGCGGATTCCTTCCAAATTAGGCGCCTACAAATCTGGGACTACATATTCTAATTGATTCTAGCGACGTTAATATCTAATTTGAACGGAAATCACGAATTAGATGTTATCTTCAATTTCAAATCAAATAATTCTGCAAAAACTCTGTTCGTCGATATTTTTTCATAATCAACAAACACAAAAAATGACAAAATATTCAACAAATTCAAATCATATTGTAGCTACTCTGTTCTGCCGATGCTCTGTTCTTCGACTTTTTTCCCCAATCCACAAATCAAAAAAGCGACAAAATATTCAAACAAAAAACTTAATCATGTCCAAAATCCCAATTATGCTACAATTGAATGGAAATTGGGATAGCTATGACAGATTTTGAGATATTCAGGTAGATGTCATTGTGATCGATGAGGATGCCAGTTACAGTAAGTTGATTTCTACAATTGCAAGGCAATTAATGATTGATACTTTGGAAAAAAATGTAGAAATCAAATACATTGTGAACGAGAATTGTCCTCCAATGGAGATTAGGAACGATATGGGTGTTCGTGTATATATGGAGACAAAAAAGGAGAATAAAAACTTAGAATTATATCTGTTATGTATAAGTGTACGAGAGTTCAATATGGGATTGAGTATCACCAATGAGAACACAAGTGAAGGTTTGTTATGTTTCAAATTCTTTGAAATTCTGATTTTATGTGAATATCTACAAAATACCTGCATTTATCTACAAATAAACTACATATCAGTTTAAGTATGTATATAGCACTATTATTTTAAGGGTATCTACAAAATTACTATATTTATACTACAATTAAACTACAATCTATGTGGAAACAAATGTTGACTACAAAATTTTCTCTTCATCTACAACTTATCTACAAAGATTCTACAAAATTGTAATGGCTCTGTTTATCTTTATTTTCATGCAGGTTTGTATGGGACACTAAAGTTACTTGATATGACAGCCTCTTCCGTTATAGAGGAATATCAAAGTGAAATAATAACTGAAGGTACACAAAGTGTTATTGAAGAAGGACAAGTGTATCAAGACAAGCAAACAATTGCAACTGCAATGAAGCATTATTCTGTCATGCACAAGTTCCAATTCAGGGTTAAAAGATCTAGCCACAGAAGGTATGAAGATCTGAATGGTGAAAAGATCATTATAAACAATTTTTTCCTTGTAATATGTGTTTTTCAAACATTGTAGATGAATTATAGTTATATTGTATAGTGTGTTACTTTATGTTAAAACATTCCTTTTATTACATCTACATTGATAACATGTATTAAAAATGAATTTTTTTTGTAGCTACTGGCTTATATGCATTGGTGAAAACTGTAATTGGCACTTCAAGGCAACATCAATTAATGATTCTGCAATGTTCAAGATCTGGAGTTTCAACCGACAACACACATGCTCTTTAATGGATGATACATTCATACAGCGCAAACATACTGTAGTTGTAGTTGGTAGCATGGTCATTCCAAAGTATTGTGATCCAAAGATAGTTTACACACCAAAGGACATACAAACTGACATGTTGTCCGAACACGGAGTGAACCTAAGCTACATGCAAGCATGGAGAGCAAAGGAAAAGGCTTTACAGTTTTTTGAGAGGTCATCCTGCTGACTCCTACAGAAAATTACCAAAATATTTTTATATTCTTGAGAAGACGTATCCTGGTTCAGTTGTTAAATTGAAGAAGACAGCAGACGGATGCTTCTTATATGCATTTGTTGCTATTTGTACATCAATAAGTGGTTGGGACCATTGTAGGCCAGTAGTAGTGGTTGATGGGACATTCTTAAAGTCAGCCTACAAGGGGATTATGCTGACAGCAAGCACAATGGATGCAGCAGGTAAAATTATAGATATTTTGTAGGAAGTTTATAATATTTAGATATATTGTAGATACTTTGTAGATATATTGTAGTTGATATGTATTTGTCTTTTTATATGTATTTTCAAAGTTGCTAGTTACTTATTGTTTGACTAATAATGTAGGTACAATATTGCCTTTGGCATATGCTGTGGTTGATTCGGAAAATGACGCATCGTGGAAGTGGTTTTTTGAGCAATTCAAGCAAGCATATGGTGAAAGACTTTCAATGTGTGTTGTTTCAGATAGGAATGAGAGTATCCTGAAGGCAACATCAATTGTCTATCCGGGCATGCCACACTACTCTTGCATGTGCCATATTTGGACAAATATAAGGGCAAAGTTCAAGAAGGGTCATCTACAATTAAATGAATTGTACTTGGCCACAGCACGGTCATACCCTCTGGATGAATTTAATGAAAGGATGTCGAAGATTGAAGAGATAGATCCGCGTGTTAAATCATACCTATATGATATTGGCTATTATTGATGGTCAAGAGTACATGCAACGGTGAATAGAACTTGGACTATGACATCAAATATTGCAGAGTCATTGAATGCTGTAACAAAAGATGCAAGAGAGCTGCCAATATTTGACCTATTAGAGTATATGAGGACTCTTTTTGAACATTGGACCAACGAGAAGTTATTGAAGTCAAAGGGTACTTTCACATACCTTGGGTCCAAATTCAACAAAGAATTGGAGAACAACAGAACATTATCTCAGAGGCTTAGGGTAAGATCTATCTATTTGGTGCAGAAAAATAATATTTTAATATACAGTGTTTTCAGATTGTAGATAATTTGTAGACAAATTGTAGGTAATTTGTATATTGTAGATAATTCGTAGATAATTTGTAGATAAGCTGTAGTTAATTTGTAGATAATCTATATTTATGGTTGTAAATATTATTCTTTCTGTTTGTTATGTAATTGTAGGTGAGGGCTTCAACAGATTATATCCATACTTTGATAGATGGTGTGAAGCGGTACATTGTGTGTCTTGAAATCAAGAAATGTAGTTGTGGCCAAATCCAACTTGATGAACTTCCATGTGCGCATGCTTTGGCAGCTTTAAGGCACATGAATGAAACTTATGAGAACTATTGCTCTCTGTTTTACACAAAGGAGAGCCTATTGCGTACGTGTGAAATACCAGTAAATCCCCTACCTGATGAAAGCAAATGGAATGTGCCACAACATATATCTGATGAAGTAGTAAATCCACCTACGGGAGAGAAAAGGCTGCCAGGAAGACCTCAAAAGGAAAGATACAAAACATATGATGAATTAAAGTCAAAGAAGTACAAGGTGTCATGTGGCAACTGTGGAAGTGAAGGGCATAACAAAAGATCTTGCAAGAATGCGCCCAAAAAGAAATAAATATAATGTAGTATTCAAAAATAATTGTTAGTGTGTTCAAGTTAACAGAATTTTATGTGTAATTGTTGAAGTTTTTAAAGATCATAACGTAGTTAATTTCAATGTGTTTCTGTTTTTGTTATCATGTTTTTCTGTATTCTGTCAAGCATCTACATTTGTTTTTGACTATGTCAAGCATCCTGTACATAGCAGTTAATATTTATCTACAATAAAACTACAAAAAAAATTAACTAGAACTGACAGTTATATAAACAAATTAAATACAATTGGATATATTTTCTACAAACTATTTACGTATTCACCTACAAAATTATATACAATTTTAACATTCAGTGTTTCCAAATTGTAGATAATTTGTAGTTTATTTGTAGATAATTTGTATTCTAACAACAAAATAACTACATTTACAACAATGAAGAACAAATACTCTAAATTATTAAACAACTGGAGATAAAACCAACAGGTTGTTTTCAAGTGAACTACTAAACTGGATAGAAATTAACAAAACAAAAGCTACTGTAAGTGTAGCGCAAGTCTGCTACAATAAAAACACAAAAGAATTGTTCATAAACTTGTGTACTATCCTTCTCCTACAAACTAGCATCAACTAAATTACATAGACATGACACAACTTCTTCTTTCTCTGGACTCTTGTTTTCTCATTCAATGCTGGTGCACCCTTCCTCCTTGCCAGTCTTCCTGTAACCTAACTTTCACTAATTGACCCATCTTCCTGCTTCTTTCTAGTATAGTCCCGCAGTAGCGCTCCATAGCGTCTCCGATGTTGGTCAATATCGGAGAGGTCTTCTGCGGGAATAGACAAATCTCCAAGACTAACATACTCCGCAAAGGCAGCAACAAATACACCACAATCGCTGCAAAAACCAAAGAATGTAAATATTTACCAAATGATTAGAAACAAAAAAAAAATAATTAGATGTATAGAAAGAGAGAATAGATTTTTTACAGTGGTCCTTCTTTTTGCTGTGGAATCTCTCCAACAATCCACTGAATGTTAATAGGGTCCGTAACTGGTTTCTCGATGTATGCCTTTGTATTCTTGAAGTTAATGTTTTTACACTTCCCATAGAAACCAGTGCATGACAAATACAAATGGATAATAACAGAAAACTTCTGGACACAGGCTTCAACAAATTTATGATTGCGTGAAGAGACCATGGAATCATACGCATAAAGTTGCCTGTCTGCAATGTCGAAAACGACCAACACGCAGTGGAATTTTTCTACAATGTTGACGGGCATGATGACATTGTCAACTTCATCCCATGCAACATTTGCAAGTAGTCTATACCCCAAAATATATTCTGCAACAACATCCTGGGGTTTAACAACTGAATACTTCTTTTCTGGAGGAGAATTTATGAACTTTTAATAAATTTGTTCAATCCTGGTCTTGAACAAACAATCGGTTGTGGTAAACCTAGTCTTGTTGTCGGGGCCATATTTGCCTCTTTTTCTCAAGTAATACATTAAAACATCAATGTGCTGCAACCAAAAAAAGTTGGCATTTAAACAGCAAGTTAACTTCAAATAATCTACCTAAAACTACAGTATAACTACAATTAACTACAAAACATAAACAAAAAAATCTACAATGATATCTAAAAACAACTCTACAATTTTACTACAAAGTCAGCTTCAAATAATCTAAAAATAGCTACATTTTATCTACAGTTACACTGCAAACATGAAATACAGCATCTACAATCATGTCTCCATCATATCTACATTTTATACTATAATTAATCATGTAATGTTCTACGTAATCTACAATATAACAACAATTTAACTACAAACAGGAAATACAACAACAACAATTATGTCCACAAAATATATATAGAATTTATACTACAAATAATCATCAAATAGGATACATAATCTAAAAACTAAATACAATTACACTACAAACAAGAAAGACAGCATCTACAATCATGTCTACATCATATCTACAATTTATACTACAAGTCATCTTCAAATATTATAGATATCTACAACATAACTACAATTAAACTACAAAAAAGAAGACAAAATATCTACAAATCATATCTTGGGAATAGACTCCTTGATACTTACCGAGTCATTGAGGACTTGTCCGGGGTGAGCAAGGGAAAATAACTAGTCCTTCTTATCAACCTTTTCCACTCCAAGGTCTAACCAAGGATTAATTTGGTTATCCTTTATGGAAAACGGAGCCTTCCTCCTGTAACAACAAATAAATGTCAAAAAAAAAACTTATAGAATGAATTAGATATGTAAAAGATAAATGCAGAAATCAAAGAGTCAAATTATGCGTTCTAACCTCTTTGAACCTTTGCCGCTACAGTGGTATAACCACTTGTTGAATTGATCCAAAACCTATGGATCTACATCTTCACCAATAACAGTAGTAAAGGGGTGCTTGAGGTAGAAAATTTTAGGTCCAATCGAGCTGCTGCCCCTAGAACTGTATAGAGGGATAAATGGTGATCGGACATGCTTTCCCGGATGCATAGGTGTTGCATCATCTTCAATAGGCTCGCCAAACTTAACCAACTGGGATAAGTTGTCAGGCAACTCAAAATTATTGTGATGACCCAAAAGGTCATCCTGTGTAAACTTAACTAAATCTCTGTTCCGAGGCCCCGAAAGCCTTCGTTAATCTCCCCTCAAGATGCGTGCGCAGCCCGGGCGCGTAGCCAGGAAGTCTTTATGTGAAAACTGGATGAAAAGTTAAAATTATAATAATTAATTGATTAACGTTGACTTTGGTCAACGTTTTTGATAAACGGACTCGGACCTGTGATTTGACAGTCCCCGAAGGTCCGTAGAAAAATATGGGACTTGGGCGTATGCCCGAAATCGAATTTCGAGGTCCCAAGTCCGATAAATGAATTTTTCAAGAAAATTATTTTCTAAAAATAATAAAAACTTTTGAAAATGAACTTCGATGTGAAACCTGTGTTACCGGGCCCGTATTATGGTTTTGGAGCCCGGAACAGGTTAAATATGTGTTATATGACTTATCTGTTAAATTTGGTGTAAAACGGACTTGGGTCTAATTCCTTGTGTTTTATGATATTTTGGTGGTCTAAGTACTTGAATAAGTGCGTAGGATGATTTGGGAGTCGTGTGCATTATTGGTTTTGAACCCTGAGGACTCGGGTGAGTTTCGGGTAGGTATCGGAGTGCAGATGTGTTGGAAAAACTGGTGTATTGCTGGTTTCTGGTGTCTGAGAATTTGTTCTATGCGATCGCATAGTGTAGTGTGAAGGGGGAATATACGGTGACCCTATGCGATCTCATAGACCCTTCCGCGATCGCATAGGGTATAGGTGAGCTGGGGTGGGGTGGGGGCTAGAAAATACTCTCTGCGGTCGCACAACCCCTCCGCGATCGCGTAAGTCTAGGATGGACTCCTCTGCGATCGAACCTTTCCCTCTGCGGTTGCGTAGTAGGGAATCCACAAAGCTCCGCGATCACAGCCCTTCTTCTGGGATCGTAGTGCACGTGACCCAGGCCTCTATGCGATCGCACTCCCACTTCCGCGATCGCATAGAGCTAATTCGTCCAGTTATTTAATTACTCCAAAAACATAATACACTTACAGGATTTTTCCTATTTTCACCATTCTCTTCTTCCTCAAACCCCCATTGACGACTTCCAAGCTAGATTTCCTCCATAACCACTTGGGTAAGTGATCCTAACTCTAATTCCCTCGATTTTTCCTTCATAGATCACTAGAATCTAGGCCTGAAATCATGAAAACAAGGTAGAAATTAGGGGTTTTGAGTAGAGTTAGGGTTTATGGATTTTTTGGGAAATCAACCTCATTTTGGGGTCGGATTTAAAAACAAATTGTATATTCGGGCTCGTGGGGGAATGGGTGATCGGGTTTTGGTCCGAACCTCGTGTTTGGACCAAGCAGGCCCGGGGTCGAATTTTGGTATTTTTGGTAGAATGTCGGAAAATGCATAATTAGACTTTGGGATTAAATTATTGAGTCATTATTAATATTATTGAGTCGATTATGTCTAGATACTATCGTTTCGAAGTTGGATCCGAGAGGAAAGTCTGTGATTGAGGCTTGAATTGCATCTTTGGAGCCGAGGTAAGTGTCTGGCCTAACTTTGGTGAGGGAATAGGTATTGAGTCTTATGTGCTACTTGTATTATCATGTTCAATGCATAGGTGAGGTGACGCGTACCTATGCATTGTTGTCAAGCATGCCCGTGAGTCTATTTTGATGAATTACTTGCTATTACTCTCATATTCGTTGTGTTATGAAGTAGTTTCTTTTGGGAAGTTGATTATTTGTTCAAAACAATTCTTTTGAAGAACTTGCGATATGGTGTTTTGGTTGAGAAACCAATTCGTTAAGTGATATTCACGAGGAGATTGGTTATAGCTGAGACCCTTGCCGGGCAATGTTGTTATATTGACTGATATTTCCCCTTGCTGGGTGGTTATGATTTGTACTTTCACTATGTTTCATTCCTTGCCAAGTTGTTATTTGTTGTTGATTTGGTGAGGAAGAGAGTAAAGCACGAAGGGTGATGTCGTGTATTCATCTCATTCATTGCATAGTGAGGAAGAGAGTAAAGCACGAAGGGTGATGACGTGCCATGATTTATATTGCTTTACATTATACATTGCATAGTGAGGAAAAGAGTAAAGCACGAAGGGTGATGTCGTGCCATGATTTACATTGCTTTACCTTATACATTGCATAGTGAGGAAGAGAGTAAAGCACGAAGGGTGATGTCGTGCCATGATTTACATTGCTTTACATTATACATTGCATAGTGAGGAAGTGAGTAAAAGCACGAAGGGTGATGCCGTGCCATTAGTTACCTTGCTTTCAGTCATACTTATTAAGTTATCATTCTTGTTGATTTGTTTCCTTGTATTCTGCTATTTGTTCAGTTATTCATTTTTATCTCTCACTTCTTACCCCCATTAATTGCCCCCGTATCACCATGCTTATCTGTTTATTGTTGCTCTTTTCCATGTGATATATTGTAGAGTCGTACAGGTAAATGATTGTTGTAAGGTCTAGCCTCGTCACTACTTTGACCGAGGTTAGGCTCGGCACTTACTCAGTACATGGGGTCGGTTGTATTGATGCTACACCTCCACTTATTTATGTTTTGCAGATTACGCAGTCAAACCCGGTGGACATCGTTAGAGGGAGTATCCTTCTGTCCGTTCAGACGACACCGAGGTAGTTTACGCAAGCGTTCGTGGATCTCGGCGTCACTGTCTATCTTTCTTTCTGTCATCTATGTATTTCCAGACAGATATTTAATTTTATTTCAAACTGTTGTCTTTAGCTAAATCTTAGAATGGTTCGTGAGAGTGTGACTCCATTTCTAGGTTTTGTGTTTAAGGGGAATTTCTTCGTTATCGGCTATTGTTATTTGGATTTGGTTAAGCTTCCACACTTTATCACAATTATCTAGTCAGTGTTTATTTCTTTCACATTTTTAATAAATCAATTCGGTTAATACGTTGGCTTGTCTAGCGGGTGCAACGTTAGGCGCCATCACGGCCTGAAGGTGGGATTTCGGGTCGTGACAAGTTGTTATCAGAGCACCAGGTTGCTTAGGTCTCACAACTCATGGACAAACTTGGTAGAGTCTGAGGGATCGGTACGGAGACGTCTGTACTTGTCCCCCAGATACGACAAAGTTAGGAATTTCTTCACATTTCTTCTTCTCTGTCGTGCCATTTGAATTCTGAATACTAATTGAGTCTCTATTCTACTCTCTCGCAGATGGCGAGAACGCGTGCTTCCACATTGACGGATCAGCAGCCCGATCCTCCTATTGCAGCTCCTACGAGGGGCAGGGGCCGAGGCCGTGCCAGAGGCCGAGGTAGAGCTAGAGCAGCAGCTCCAATAGAGGACCCACAGGTAGACTTTGCCGGTGAGGTTCCTACTCAGACGGTTCTAGTTGGACCAGCTCAGGTCCTAGAGGGGTTCATTGCCACCCTAGTGCTTCAGGACGCTCTAGTCCGCTTGGTGGGACTTATGGATAGTGTGGCTCAGGCCGGTCTTCTTCCTACTGTGCCAGCTGGTTCTCAGGCTGGGGGAGGGACCCAGACTCCTGCTACTCACACACCCGAGCAGTTTGCCACTCAGTTTCAGACTCCGGCACCTCAGACAACCGGAGTAGCTCAGCCGGGTGTTGCAGCACCGACAGTTGAGGGAGAAGCTATGTCAGCAGACGCTCTATGAAGGTTGGATCGGTACAAAAAGTTATTCACTACTACATTTACTGGTGCACCATCAGAGGATCCCAAGGATTATTTGGACAGCTGTCATGAGGTTCTTCGGAACATGGGCATAGTAGAGTCCAATGGAGTTGATTTTGCTACCTTTCGCCTTTCGGGTTCTGCCAAGACTTTGAGGAGAGACTATTGCTTGACCAGGCCAGCCGGGTCTACACCTTTGACTTGGGCTCAGTTCTCCGAGTTATTCTTGGGGAAGTTCCTTCCAGTTACTCAGAGAGAGGATCTTCAGAGGCAGTTTGAGCGCCTTCAGCAGGGATCTATGTTTGTCACTTAGTACGAGACCAGGTTCATCACTCTAGCTAGGCATGCTATTATGATACTCCCCACTGATCGTGAGAGGGTGAGGAGGTTTATTGAGGGTTTAGCTCAGCCCATCAGACTTCAGATGGCCAGAGAGTCAGGTACTAATATTTCGTTTCAGGATGCGGCCAATGTGGCCAGGAGGATTGAGATGATTTTGTCACAGGTTGGTGGTCAGGGGGCTGACAAGAGGCCCCGTCACTTCAGTCGATTTAGTGGAGCCTCTTATGGAGGCAGGGATTCTTTCGGCAGAGGTCATCCTCCCAGACCCTATAAGTCGGCACTTCAGGTATCTCATAGTGCACCGCCAGCTCATATCAGTGCACCGCCACTTCAGAGTTTTCAGGGTGGTTATTCGGGCCGACGGGGTCAGTTCCAGAGTCAGCAGCCACAACAGCAGAGGTCTTGTTATACTTTTGGTGTTTCTGGGCACATTGCCAGGTATTTCCCCCGAGCTTCTGGCAGTTCTCAGTATCAGAGTTCTCGTGCCATGGTTCCAGCATCAGGTGCACCCCCACCCCCTCAGCCAGCTAGGGGTGGTAGTCGTGGTTCTAGGGGTGGAGGTCAGACTCATAGAGGTGGAGGGCAGGCCATGACAGGTAGAGGTCATCCCGTAGCAGGTCGACCCAGAGATGTTCAGGCTGGAGGGGCTCCGCCCAGGTGCTATGTTATTCCTGCCAGGCCTGAGGCTGAGGCCTCTGATGCAGTTATCACATGTACGGTTTCAGTTTGCATCCGAGATGCTTCAATGTTATTTGATCCAGGTTCTACTTTCTCATATGTGTCTTCATATTTTTCCCCCTATTTGAGCATGCCCCATGATTCTTTGAGTACTTTTGTGTATGTGTCTACACCGGTGGGTGATTCTAAAGTGGTAGATCGAGTCTACCGCGCCTGCTTAGTAGTTATTGGTTGTCTGGAGACTCAGGTTGATCTTTTGCTTCTTGATATGGTTGACTTTGATGTGATATTTGGGATGGATTGGCTATCTCCCTATCATGCTATTCTGGACTGTCATGCCAAAACAGTGACCTTAGCCTTTCTAGGAGTACCTCGTTTGGAGTGGAGAGGGACTCCTAGTCATTCTTCCGGTAGAGTTTTTTCTTACATGAAGGCTCGGTGCATGGTCAAGAAGGGTTGTCTGGCCTATTTGGCCTATGTTCATGATTCTAGTGCCGAAGTTCCTTCTATGGAGTCTGTGCCCGTGGTTCGTGAGTTTCCAGAGGTATTCCCTGCTGACCTGCCGGGTATGCCACCCGACAGGGACATTGACTTTTGTATTGAGGTGGCTCAGGGCATTCAGCCCATTTCTATTCCGACGTATCATATGGCCCCGCCATAGTTGAAGGAATTAAAGGAGTAGTTGCAGGATTTGTTGGATAAATGCTTCATTAGGCCTAGTGTTTCTCCTTGGGGTGCTCCAGTGTTGTTTGTTAAGAAGAATGATGGCTCGATGAGGATGTGTATTGACTACCAGCAGTTGAATAAGGTTACCATTAAGAATAAGTATCCTTTGCCGAGGATTGATGACTTATTTGATCAGCTTCAGGGTGCTAATATGTTTTCCAAGGTAGACTTGAGGTCTGGTTACCATCAGATGAGGATTACGGCGTCTGATGTCCCTAAGACGGCCTTTTGCACTCGTTATGGGCATTATGAGTTCTTGGTGATGTCATTTGGGTTGACAAATGCCCCCGTTGCTTTTATGGAGTTGATGAACCGAGTGTTCAGGCCTTATTTGGACTCGTTCGTTATTGTTTTCATTGATGATATATTGATATACTCTCGCAGCCGAGAAAAGCATGAGCATCACCATAGAGTCGTCCTCCATACTTTGAGGGACAGTCAGTTGTATGCCAAAATCTCCAAGTGTGAGTTTTGGTTGAGTTCAGTTGCATTTCTAGGCCATGTGGTTTCATCAGAGGTTATTCAGGTGGATCCCAAGAAGATTTCAGCAGTCAGAGATTGGCCCAGGCCCACTTCAACTACAGAGATTCGGAGCTTCTTGGGCTTAGGTGGTTATTATCGCCGATTTGTGGAGGGCTTTTCATCTATAGCAGCCCCGATGACCAGGTTGACCTAGAAGGGTGCCCAGTTCAGGTGGTCGGATGAGTGTGAGGCGAGCTTTCAGAAGCTCAAGACATCTTTGACCATGGCACCGGTGTTAGTTTTGCCCACAGGTTCAGGGTCGTATACCGTGTATTGTGATGCTTCACGGGTTGGGCTTGGTGCAGTGTTGATGCAGGATGGCAAAGTTATAGCCTATGCTTCTCGTCAGTTGAAGATTCATGAGAAGAACTATCAAGTTCATGATTTGGATCTTCCAGCTATTGTTCATGCATTGAAGATTTGGAGGCACTATCTTTACGGGGTGCCATGTGAGGTGTTCATGGACCATAAGAGCTTGCAGTATATGTTCAGACAGAAGGAGTTGAACATGAGGCAGAGGAGATGGTTAGAATTGCTGAAGGATTATGATATTACCATTCTTTATCATCCGAGGAAGGACAATGTGGTGGCTGATGCTTTGAGCCGGAAGTCAGTCAGTATGGGCAGTCTAGCTTATTTATCAGTCGGAGAGCGACCTCTTGCCTTGGATGTTCAGGCTTTAGCCAACCGATTTGTGAGATTGGAGGTTTCTGAGACTGGCAGTGTTTTGGCCCATACCTTGGCCCGTTCTTCATTGTATGATCGTATTCGGTCCAGGCAGTATGATGATCGTCATTTATGTGTTCTTAGAGATACAGTCCGACATAGGGGTGCCAAGCAGGTCACAGTAGATGATGAGGGAGTTCTGAGGATGCAGGGTCGTATTTGTGTGCCTGGTATTGATGGCATTCGTGAGTTGATTCTTCAGGAGGCCCATAGTTCCCGGTAATCCATCCATCCGGGCGCCACAAAGATGTACCAGGACTTGCGGCAGCACTATTGGTGGCGGAGGATGAAAAAGGATATTGTAGCTTATGTAGCTCGGTGATTGAATTGTCAGCAGGTTAAGTACGAGCACCAGAGACCCAGTGGTTTGATGCAGCAGATTCAGCTTCCCGAGTTGAAGTGGGAGCGTATCACCATGGATTTTGTAGTTGGACTCCCACGGACTCAGAGGGTGCTTGATGCGGTGTGGGTTGTGGTGGATAGGCTGACCAAGTCAACACATTTCATTCCGGTATCAGTTTCGTATTCAGCAGAGAAGTTGGCAAAGATCTATATGAGAGAGATTGTTAGATTGTATGGCGTGACCATATCCATTATATCAGACCGAGGTACTCAGTTTACCTCTCATTTCTGGAGAGTATTTCAGCGAGAGTTGGGCACACAGATTGAGTTGAGAACAACATTTCATCCTCAGACGGACGGATAGTCCGAGTATACTATTCAGATTTTGGAGGATATGTTGTGGGGTTGTGTCATTGACTTTGGTGGTTCATGGGACCAGTTCTTGCCTTTAGCTGAGTTTGCCTACAACAACAGCTATCAATCGAGCATTCAGATGGCTCCGTATGAGGTGTTGTATGGTAGACGGTGTCGGTCTCCAGTCGGATGGTTTGAGCCGGGAGAGTCTAGATTGTTGGGTTCTAAGTTAGTCCATGATGCTATGGACAAGGTGAAGATCATCCAGGATAGACTCCGTACAGCTTAGTCCAGGCAAAAGAGTTATGCGGATCGCAGAGTGCGTGGCGTTTAAGATAGGAGACCGGGTATTCCTTCGCGTGTCGCCTATGAAAGGCCTGATGAGGTTCGGGAAGAAGGGAAAGTTGAGCCCTAGGTACATTGGTCCATTTGAGATTTTTTATAAGGTAGGAGAGGTGGCCTACAGATTTGCCTTGCCACGGAGTTTGTCACCCGTGCATCCGGTATTTCATGTATCTATGCTCCGGAGGTATATTGCGGACCCATCTCATGTCCTTGACTTCAGCGGTGTTCAGTTGGACCAGGATTTGTCTTATGAGGAGGAGCCGGTATCCATATTAGACCGGCAGGTGCGACGGTTGAGATCGAAGAGTTATCCTTCGGTTCGTGTTCAGTGGAGAGGTCATCCTGCAGAGGCAGCTACTTGGGAGTCCGAGCCCAATATGCGGATCCGTTATCCCCACCTTTTCCCCGATTCAGGTACCTTTCTATGTCCGTTCCAGGACGAACATTTGTTTTAGAGGTGGAGATTGTGATGACCCAAAAGGTCATCCGGTGTAAACTTAACTAAATCTGTGTTCCGAGGCCCCGAAAGCCTCCGTTAATCTCACCTCGAGATGTGTGTGCAGCCCGGGCACGTAGCCGGAAAGTCTTTATGTGAAAACTGGATGACAAGTTGAAATTATAATAATTAATTGATTAAAGTTGACTTTGGTCAACGTTTTTGGTAAACGGACCCGGACCCGTGATTTGACGGTCCCGAAAGGTCCGTAGAAAAATATGGGACTTGGGCGTATGCCCGGAATCGAATTCCGAGGTCCCAAGTCCGAGAAATGAATTTTTCTAGAAAATTGTTTTCTGAAAATAATAAAGACTTTTGAAAATGAACTTCAATGTGAAACCTGTGTTACCGGGCCCGTATTATGGTTCCGTAGCCCGGAACATGTTCAATATGTGTTATATGACTTATCTGTAAAATTTGGTGTAAAACGGACTTGATTTGACGTGTTTCATATCGAAAATGGAAAATATGATAGTTTTTGAAGTTTGAGGTAATTTTAGGGATTTTTGGGGTCTAATTCCTTGTTTTTGATGATATTTTGGTGGTTCAAGTACTTGAATAAGTCCGTAGGATGATTTGGGAGTCGTGTGAATTATTGGTTTTGAACCCCGAGGGCTCGGGTGAGTTTCGGGTAGGTGTCGGAGTGCAAAAGAGTTGGAAAAATCTGGTGTATTGCTGGTTTCTGGTGTCTGAGAATTTGTTCTATGTGATCGCATAGGCTGCCCCGCGATCGCATAGTGTAGTATGAGGGGGGAGTATATTGTGACCCTATGCGATCGCATAGACCCTTCCGCGATCGCATAGGGTATAGGTGAGCTGGGGTGGGGGCTGGAAAATACTCTTTGCGGTTGCACAACCCCTCCGCGATTGCGTAAGTGTAGGCAAGACTCCTCTGCGATCGGACCTTTCCCTCTGCGGTCGCGTAGTAGGGAATCCACAAAGCTCCGCGATGTCATTGCACGTGAACCATGCCTTTATGCGATCGCACTCCCACTTCCGCGATTGCATAGAGCTAATTCGTCCAGTTATTTAATTACTCCAAAAACAGAATACACTTACGAGATTTTTCCTATCTTCACCATTCTCTTCTTCCTCAAACCCCCATTGACGACTTCCAAGCTAGATTTCCTCCATAACCACTTGGGTAAGTGATCCTAACTCTAATTCCCTCCATTTTTCCTTCATAAATCACTAGAATCTAGGCCTAAAATCATGAAAACAAGGCAGAAATTAGGGGTTTATAGTAGAGTTAGGGTTTATAGAATTTTTGGGAATTCAACCTCATTTTGGGGTTAGATTTAAAAACAAATTGTATATTCGGGCTCGTGGCAGAATGGGTGATCGGGTTTTGGTCCGAACCTCGTGTTTGGACCAAGCTGGCCCGGGGTCGAATTTTGATATTTTTGGTAGAATGTTGGGAAATGCATAATTAGACTTTGGGATTGAATTATTGAGTCATTATTAATATTATTGAGTCGATTATGTCTAGATACTATCGTTTCGGAGTTGGATCCGAGAGGAAAGGCTGTGATTGAGGCTTGACTTGCATCTTTGGAGTCGAGGTAAGTGTCTGGCCTAACTTTGGTGAGAGAATAGGTATTGAGTCCTATGTGCTACTTGTATTATCATGTTCAATGCATAGGTGAGGTGACGAGTACCTATGCATTGTTGTCAAGCATGCCCGTGAGTCTATTTTGATGAATTACTTGCTATTACTCCCATATTCGTTGTGTTATGAAGTAGTTTCTTTTGGGAAGTTGATTATTTGTTAAAAAAAATTCTTGTCGAAGAACTTGAAATATGGTTTTTCGGTTGAGGACCCAATTCGTTAAGTGATATACTCGAGGAGATTGGTTATAGCTGAGACCCTTGCCGGGCAATGTTGTTATATTGACTGATATTTCCCCTTGCTGGGTGGTTATGATTTGTACTTTCACTATGTTTCATTCCTTGCCAAGTTGTTATTTGTTGTTGATTTGGTGAGGAAGAGAGTAAAGCACGAAGGGTGATGCCGTGTATTCATCTCATTCATTGCATAGTGAGGAAGAGAGTAAAGCACGAAGGGTGATATCGTGCCATGATTTACATTGCTTTACATTATACATTGCATAGTGAGGAAGAGAGTAAAGCACGAAGGGTGATGTCGTGCCATGATTTACATTGCTTTACCTTATACATTGCATAGTGAGGAAGAGAGTAAAGCATGAAGGGTGATGACGTGCCATTATTTACATTGCTTTACATTATACATTGCACAGTGAGGAAGAGAGTAAAAGCACGAAGGGTGATGCCGTGCCATGATTTACATTGTTTTACATTATACATTGCATAGCGAGGAAGAGAGTAAAAGCACGAAGGGTGATGTCGTGCCATTATTTACCTTGCTTTCAGTCATACTTATTAAGTTATCATTCTTGTTGATTTGTTTCCTTGTATTCTGCTATTTGTTCAGTTATTCATTTTTATCTCTCATTTGCCACCCCCATTTATTGCCCCCGTATCACCATGCTTATCTGTTTATTGTTGCTCTTTTCCATGTGATATATTGTAGAGTCGTACAGGTAAATGATTGTTGTCAGGTCTAGCCTCGTCACTACTTCCACCGAAGTTAGGCTCGGCACTTACTCAGTACATGGGGTCGGTTGTACTGATGCTACACCTCCACTTCTTTATGTTGTGCAGATTACGCAGTCGGACCCGGTGGACATCGTTAGAGGGAGTATCCTTCTGTCCGTTAAGACGACACCGAGGTAGTTTCTGCAGGCGTTCGTGGATCTCGGCGTCACTGTCTATCTTTCATTCTGTCATCTATGTATTTCCAGACAGATATTTCATTTTATTTCAAATTGTTGTCTTTAGCTAAATCATAGACTGGTTCGTGAGAGTGTGACTCCATTTCTGGGTTTTGTGTTTAAGGGGATTTTCTTCGTTATTGGATATTGTTATTTAGATTTGGTTAAGCTTCCACACTTTATCCCAATTATCTAGTCAGTGTTTATTTCTTTCACATTTTTAATAAATCAATTCGGTTAATACATTGGCTTGTCTAGCAGGTGCAACGTTAGGCGCCATCACGGCCTGAAGGTGGGATTTCGGGTCGTGACAATCATCCAGTGTAACCCCCTTGTTCTCAACTCCTGATACTTCTGAATCACCTAGATCCACATACTGTGCCTCTGCACCTTCATTGTCATGTTCCTCAATGACCTGTTCTGTTTGAGCTGCTACTGTCACTCCGTGAATTGGAGATTGTGCATTCATATCTTCCATCTCTGTAACACCATGCATATGTTACTTAACAGGAATGTTAAAAATTCCAAACAGCAACAAAATATATTTGAAAACAGTATGATACCTACTTTCTCTTCATCAGCTGCAACTTCAAAATGTGTATATAAATCACCATGTGCTGGAAGATATTCTTGACCAATTGCACCTTCAACATGTTCTGTTTTTCCATTAAAAATTGTAAATAATACTGGATATATATGTGTATGAATATTGTAGATAAATTGTGGATAATTGTAGATATGTTTTATATATTCTGACACTAATTGTAGATACTTTGTAGGTATTTTGTAGATACATGTTTTGCTGGTGCTGCTGGCCTGCACTTGTTCCCCAATATTGGACTGAAAATGCTTATTGTTCATGTCTTTTTGTTGGTCATTATTTTTTGTTGAACTACCAGCAAACTGAATGTTTTATGTTAGTTTGTATTTATTTTTTCATATGCCATAAATTGTTTTGCTATATAAATAAAAGTCAAATCTTACCCTTGCATCATCTTGCTCATTTCTACTATTTATCAATTGCAAAACAGTCTGCACAGACTCATTTATCAGCACTCGAAGGCTATCGAGTTCAACAAAGACAACTTTCCTAATATCTTCAAGCTTTCCCTCAACCTACATGTTACAATATAGTAAGTTGTTAACTTCATAATATGTCCTAACATACATTCAAAAACATATGCACTCATATATAGATATATATCAGAATTTGCAAATTTGTAGATATTTTGTATACAGTTTATGAAATGTAGATATATTGTAGATATTTTGTAGATATATTTTAGTTTATATGTATTATCTGCTCAATGCCTTTTTCTAATTTTATAAAAAATTTAGCAATAGATTCCTTGTCCTCTTCTCCATCTGTTTGTTTGGGTTCCAACGTAGGAGGATCAGCATTGGGAACCTCAGATGTTTGTTCAGTTTCTTGAATTTTGTACTCAATTTTGTCAGGCCAAGTCAGTACTGCAATCTCTTCCGCAGATTCACTTATGTTGGTAAACTGAATGAGGAAAAATAATTTAGTTTTATTAAGGCAGAAAATGTAGAATAATTGTATATATTTTGAAGGTAAATGTATAATCATAAAAAAAGAAATTTTACCTTTATCCACTCAAGCTTTATCATTTTTTCTTCAAAGGCAGCTAACCAAATCTGCCCCTTACTAGCTGACCATCTAAGTATGCGAGGTATTGAGTTAGAACTCCTCGTAGCTAGATCAGTTTTGACGGTAGAGCAACACTCATACAGCCATACTTACAATGCTAGTGAGCATCCTCGTATGAGATAATAATGTACATACATATTTAGTCTGTGCCTAACAGATTCCATCAATTGGGTGAAAGATTTAATACCCCATGGGTATGACTCATACTGCCCAGATTCTACCAAATAGAACCTAAAGTGATCTACAAAAGACAGATGGTCTTTGTCCGAAGGACATATGAAAATTTCTAAAAGATAAAGAATGCACAACTTCACCGTATCCTCATCGTTTACCCAGGATCTAGTGGTTACTATCTGTTTCAAATATGACTTCACCACTCTTAATTTTTTAGGAAAATAACTGCTCATTATCTTGCTAACATAAGTGGAAGTATAACCAAAATCTGTAACCTGGGTAACACATCTTAGACCAGTAATTAATGCAAACTCCCTCAATCCAAAGTTTAATGTTTCACCCTTTAACTGGACAGAAAAATATGATGCATTGGATTTGGTCAATTCATACTTCATCAGAAGATGAATGGCTTGGTTTTGCATGCATATAGTGGGAAGAGACATTAAGTATCCAAATATGTCTTTTTGAAAAGCTTTAACCCATTTGGAGATAGAAGCTCTTTAATTTTACTAGGAATGCTAGGATCACCCAAAGTGTGGAATCTAAGCACACCATAATCAATATTATGTGGGGCAAAAAAGTGTCCATTCTGCACAAACGATAATAATTTCACATTAATAAACTTCATAAAAAATATACATTCATCTACAATTTATCTACAACATAACTACAAAGGACTACATAATATCTACAATTTAAAACATTTTATACAGAATGGCAGCAACAAAAGATAACTACAATTCTGCTTCAAATAGTACAAGTTATTTAACAATATAACTACAAAAAAAACTATAAAATATCTACAAATTTAAAGGCAGAACATCACAACTACAAATAATCTTCAAAATTAAGACAATTAATCTACACTTGTCTAAAACACATATAACACAGATTTTACCATCCTAAACCAAACTAAAAATTAGAAATGAAATTAATAAATGTTTACCTTCACCAATGATTGTTTCAGAACTTTTTAGGGTGTTTTTTTTAATGTTTCTTAATTTTTAGATTTTTCGAACTAGGAGACACCTTTGCTTTCTTTTCTGTTCGAAGATTAGGCAACTCTTCTACAAAATCGTCATCTACCAAAATCTCTTTTTCTTTTCGCTTCACTTGTTTGACTGGTGTAGAAGATTCTCCAGCATCTACATCATATTTTTGTTTGGTTCTAATTTCAGCTCTGATTTGTCGGAGAAAGGAACTATGAGTCGTATCTGCAATTGCATGGGGAGATTTGCCCTGCTTTTTGGGTGATTTTGGTGATAAAACACCCAAATCAAATGAGGGTATATCAGCTACTGCGGCTTTTTTATGACTATGTTTCGAAGCTTTGTTGTTCTTCATTGATGAACTTCAACTGGAGTAAAATGGGGAACCAACTTTGCTGAAGGGTGTCTTCAATTTTCTGTGAATTTAGAGGGAGAATGGGTAACGGAATTTTGTTTGGTTTCAGAAGAGGGAAAATGGTAAAAAGAACGTGGGTATGGGTAAAACGTAGATGGGGGTGAGGGGTTAGGAGAGAGAAACGTGGGATGAGTGGGATACTGGGATATACAGACACCTTTAATTAAGGAGTAAAAAACGTGCCATTAATTAGACCCTTAATTAATTATGGTATAAAATTCGTAATTTTGTATACTAAGTGTAATTAAATCAAACCTTAAACATTGAGGTAATAAGGTTTCCTATGTAGCATAGGAATGTAAAAATTCCAATGCATAACACTCTTGGATTTCATTTTGCAAAGCCCATAATTTTCTTATTTTGAATTGTTCAGCATGTGTACCAGAAAGTTCAATTAATTATGTGGTACAACCAATCCTATTGTGTGTGAGAATAAAGTTGTTTAGTAATAAAAAAGGAGATCTGCATTGTTTGATGAGCACCGTGATTTTTGATATTTATATAATTCGTTCCCTTTAGTTTCTATAAAAGATGTCCTTTTACCTTTAAAAGCCAATTGTTTGGTGTTAACTTTAGGCAGACATTCGGATTTGTTTTAATTTGCAACTTTTAAATTTTGTTAAGATAAATATTAGTAGTTAGCCGAGATGTATTACAATTTATTTTATGAACAGTTTAGTGGTTCGACCCATATCTTTCACACTTTTATTCCGTAATTCTTGACCCTCACACGGGTCTTAAACTTTTGAATAATATCTGAATATAGTAATTTACTTTAAGCGCGTAAAATAAATTATCGTGACTATGACGTGACTCGATTATAATTTTTAACAATAATAAAAATAAGCATGTTGTAGATCGCGGGTACGATTCTCGTGGCGTGATTCACAATATGCACAAAATAAACGAGTGCGCGACGTCGCGACTTTTTAAAATAATTTCCATAAATCACGGACCCCTTTAAATTAATCTCAAAAGTAGGAAAGCAACTTATAAACATGGTAGTTCACTTTAGGAGTAATTAGTAAATAATAAATTATCATGACTATGGGCACGATTCACGGAGCATAGTCACAGATACGTAACTCCAAATTTCGAGTGCACGCTGGCGTGACTCGATCCCCAACTCCAAATATTTAGGATAAACACGTTGTGAATCACGGATGCGTTCCACGCGGCGTGATTTGCGATGCGTACTAAATAATTAAAAGCGGCTAAAAAGTTAAAATGCACAATATGTCTTAAATATGTATTAAATCAGATAATTAGGCCAATTATTAATAGTTGAGCGACCGTGCTAAAAACACCTTCTCCCGGGTTAATAGAATTCCTTACCCGGATTTTCGTGTTTCGCGGACTGTAAAACAGAGTCATTTCTTCCTCGATTTGGGATTTTAATAAACCAGTGACTTGGGACACCATAAATTATCCCAAGTGGCGACTCTGAATAAATAATTAATCTCATTTCGATTATGTCACTTAAATTGGAAAAACTCCCTTATCCACCCTTACCGATGAAAAAGGAGGTGCGACGGCTCTGGCGACTCTGCTGGGGACAAGAACCCAGAATCTCTTGTTCAGGGTTCAGAATTCGAGCTTAGAATAACTGTTATAGTTGGTTTTTGCTTATTATCTGATTTTTTACGTGTTTGAGCCTAATGTGCTAAATGCTGCTTTTTATCGCTTTGATATTGTTTGGACTGTATATAAACTGTTATGAAACCCTTCTTCACTCTGAATCCTCTAAATCTTCACACTGAGAGAATGGACTTGTATTTATAGCCAAAGTTGGTCCGAAGCCAAGCGAGCGACGACGACGGCGCGAGGCTTGCCTTCTTCTCAATTATTTAAGAGCTAGAAGAAGAGCAATTGCTTATATACCCATCAAAGACCTTTTCCTCTTCCCATATGGGACAATCAAGGAGGGAGACTCAAATATTACTCAAATATTTTAGTTTTTTCTCCATTTTCCATTCACTCTATTTTAAGCATTAATAGCTTAAAACCCCAACAACTTTCTGTTCATCCGTGATCCAGTCCTTTTACTGCAAGTTACATCAGTCCGAAGGGTGACCAACTTAGCTTGTGTGACTCTGGTTCTTAGCTCAAGTGCATTGCATATTTGTTGATCATCAAATTAAACCACATATAACTCAACACTATAAAACCTATCAAAATATTTTAATCTTGATCCAGACTTGATGACTTGCTATATTATGAAATTCCAACAGGAGGTATGCTCAGGGCACTCCATAATGGACAATATAATGATTCATTTTGTACTAATTAACCCCTCCTTTTGAGTATTTGTGCTTTATTTAATTTTTGAGGCTTTGGATATGTTGGTATAAAATTTTGGAACCTGATGGTGTGGTTTTATTGGGTCCCCACGGGCTCGAATGAATTTGACTGCATGTGAAAAGAGTTAAAAATTGCAGAAAATTACAACAGTACGTTGTGGTGCGTTCGTCGTGTGAGCATGGCGCATGTAAGGCCTTGTGTAAGCAAGTCCTGTCTCGCACTTTAGCCATGCGATGCAGAGGGTATAGCATAGGTGACATTTTAACCAAGTATAATTAGTTTGGTAAATAGCACTTTCTCTTTTCTAATTTATATGGCATACTTCTTTTCTAATCGGTCCAAAAAAAATATCATATTTTTTATATTTAAAAATAATTTAACTTTATTGTTTCAATGTCGCCCCTAATGAGATGATTTACAACAATACGGATATCTAACACTAATTTTTTAGACCATAATTTAAAAGTCTTTCATTCTTTTTTAAACCCCTCCCCAATTCAAATGGTACCACATAAATTGAAACAAAGGAAGCATGAACTTTTCATATGGGTACTCTTCTCCTAAAAATATTAAAGTACTTATTTTAGGGAGAAAGCTATACCTTTTACTTTCTGCTTAATAGCTAAAAGACTGTTTTTCTACCCATCAAAAGCACTTTTTTTCTTACCAAAATCTTGACCAAACTCCTTCATTCTATAGAAAGATATTTGGTGATAAGTCAATTTCTTTAAACCCGTACCCTTTTTATTTGACAATCTTATATCTTCCCTACCTTGATATTGTTTTCATATCGATAAGGTGTTAGTTGAAAGGTAGAAGCCCACATTTTGGATTAGGAAGGAGCCTCAACATGTTTCACGAAGTATTTGTAATATCTTTCAGTACTTAATTGGTTGGAATTATTAAATCTTGATAGGGAAACGTGGTAAAATGACTTTCAAGTAATTTAAGATTTGTTCTGGATGGCCTACAGATCTTAGCCCAAGATCTTTTGCTGGAAACTTGACCAATATTGTCCAAGAAACTAATCATTTGATTTTCAGTACACTTACGGGACAGATTAGAAGAAGACCACGTGAACTTTATGTGCAGAAGATGGATGTCTTCTCTGTGTAAAACAAATAAGAGGTAACTGCACTTAAAAAAAAACTATAATTTGCCTTGTAACGCGATCTAAAAGATATCATACTACATAAATAAATAAAAACAACACGAGTTGTAACGTGTAGAGATATTTGTACAATCACGTCTCTTAAAAAGTAATTATAAGTAAGTTTTTAGCACTAACATGATTTTATAAAATAAAAGTACTAGGATAAGTAACATATTGTAATTAATTAAATTATACCGTAAGAACTCTTATATCATCAGTGTATATAATCCTATAAATACGTAACCATTAGTAGCTTTAGATGACAAATCTAATCAAGTTAAATTCCTTTAAAATGTCAAAAATGAATGAGAATGGATCCACTGATCTTCTCCAAGCTCAAACTCAAACCTGGAACCATATGTTCAACTTCATAAGCTCTTCAGCAGCAAAATGTGCAATTCAGCTAGGCATCCCAGATGTCCTCTCCAAACATGGTAAGCCCATGTCTCTTTCCGACCTCATTGCTGAACTTTCCCTCATCGACCATTCCAAGGTTTCCTTCTTGCCAATTTTAATGCGGTTTTTAGTTCATTCTGGTTTTCTAAACCAACATGAAAATGAACATTACTCTCTTACCCGAGCTAGTCAACTTCTTGTGAAAGATAACCCCTTCAGTAAGAGGTCATACTTTCTGATCGTCCATGATCCAGTTCTTTTAAAACCATGGTCTTGTTTAAGTGATTGGTTCCAGAATGATTCCTCCACTGCTTTTCTTACTGCTAATGAGATATCATTATGGGATTACTATGTGCAAGAACCAAGAGTAGGTGATAGTTTCAATGAGGCAATGGCTAGTGACTCGAGATTGATTTCCAATGTTCTTATTACGGAGTGTAAACATGTTTTTGAGGGATTGACGTCGTTGGTGGATGTTGGAGGTGGCACTGGTACTGTGGCAATTGCCATAGCCAAAGCTTTTCCTGCCATAAAATGCACGGTACTTGATCTCCCTCGCGTAGTAGGAAACTTCAAGGGAAGTGGGAATGTGGAGTTTGTCGGAGGAAGCATGTTTGACAAGATTCCTAATGCTAATGCAATCTTACTCAAGGTACATGTGTAGCTAGCAACTTTTGTTACTGTGTGTCTCTTATTTTTAAGCATTATTTTATTTATTTATTTATATGCATCCTCGTTGTAAAACCATCAGATCTTCTAAAGGATATCTACAGGTAAATTAATCCTATCATTAATTTATGTGAAATGTAGCGAAACTAATTTCCAAGATATGTACTTTGATCAATCTCTTTGGTAAATTTGCTCGTCCTTTATAGAACACAACATCATTTCCACGACAATATTGATAAGTCAATGTTTCTGTTCCTTGTAAAATGTCCGTATATTCTATATATGTTGCCTTGCACGAATTATTGACAACTCATGGTCAACTAATTAATTTCCAAATGAATGCACTTATACTTTTCTTTTTGGGCGTTTATTTCTTCTCATTACTTTTTTTTTAGATTTATATCGTATTTGAGCTTCATCATTTTCTGTGATAATTTAATTCTGAATTTTAAAATCTTATCTACTCGAAAATATTCATGGTTGAGCAGTGGATTCTGCATAACTGGAGCGACGAAGAGTGTGTGAAGATACTGAAGAAATGCAAAGAGTCTATTCCGAGTAGGGAACAAGGAGGGAAGGTGATAATCATAGACATAGTGCTCGAAAATCCGAATGTGAGAAATGAGTTTGTTCGAGCGCAGCATTATATGGACTTGTTGATGATGGTTTGCTATGCCGCCAAACAGAGAACTAAAATGGAATGGATGAGGCTCTTCGCTGATGCTGGTTTCAACGAATACAAAATAACTCCCACTTTAGGAACAAGGTCTCTTATTGAAATATACCCTTGAACAAGTCTTGGCTTGAAAAGTGCGTACGTTTATGAATTGTAATGAATCAACTTATTTTGTTTTGTTTGCGCTATTAATGAATAAACTTGCGAGCTTATGGAGTCTATTATATACTGTGTGTTTATCTTGATGTCATTGATATTACTGGAATAAATTTATAACTTTTCTGTTCTTTGGATTATTTTCTTGACATTGACCTTGGCGATTGTTTACCTCGAGAAACGAGTAACAATTAAACTTGTATTGTAGTTTTAAGGATACGTGATATGATTCAATACCAATTTATGAATAACGAATTAAATAAATAAATTAAAAGATAAAGATAAACCAAACCGATTTTGTTGCAATATGTCGACCTTGATCAGGAACAAGCTCGAGATCAGATGTTAAGAACAATAAGAAAAACAGTAAAAATGTAAGCAAGTAAAAAGCAGTGTATTGTTATTTCTCAATGAATGTATATGTATATTACAAACGAATATGGTTCCTCTTTATATAGTAGAGGAACCCTAAATAAGGTACAACTCTAATTTCGGAAATAAAATCCATGATTGATGTCAATAACCGTTAGCGGCTCTGTCACTCCCGAGATTCTCCCCGAGATCTGTGGTCGATCACTGATATCTCGCTTTCCCGTTGCTCGATGTTGGTCATGCCCGATCTCGATCCTTCGGTCTTCGTGTCCTCGAGCTTGAGCTCGCTTCATTATGAGCTTATTCTCGAAGCAGTCCCTCAAGCCCATAAAATCGGACATACTCGATTTTAACTGTATACAGATAGTCCCCCCGTTTCATAGAATGAAATGATATGAAACGACTTGAGCCTCGATTCCCTTACACCTCGATCATGACGTCGTCTTCATAGCGTAAGTGATTGATGCGACCGAAATGTTCCGTCGGTTTGGTTCCCTAAACCTCAATGCATGTTAGTCGTCGGTCGGCCACTAGTGCCACCGAACCGTCGCCACAAGCCTATAAATATCACCTCCTTTGATTCAAACTTTACTTTTGCTTTGTTAAAACTCTAAACTTTCTAACTCTCTTCATCTTCCTTTTATTGCCGCCTGTAACGACGCCGTTTTTCTTCATCGGAGCCACCAATTTTACACCTATCTTCAACCTTCTTTGCATACACAAATGGAGAAAACCTCCAAGACCGTTTCGTAGAAAGAAAAGGCTTCATCTTCTTTCTCCCGGCCGGCCGGTGATAAAACGCAGGTGGAGCCCTGTATAGAGGAGTGTTTCCCTAGGCCAATCGAACTAACTTCCGACTTCAAAGTCGAGAGACCCTCCTCAGTTCCGGGCCGCTGTGATCCCATGCCCCGATACATCTGCTCGATATCGGAAGGTGATCTCGAGAGGGTGAAAAAGGACTACAATAGGTAAAACAAGGAAGTGGTGGTTCCTTTCCCTGAGAAGGACAACACCACCTATGTGAAAGGGTATTTGAGTGTGTATACCTACCCTTTCACACTGGCTCCTGTAGATCCAGTCATACTCGATTTCTACCGTCAGTATCGATTGACCCTTAGCCAGATCTACCCCTTATTCTGGCGCTTCGTCAACTTGATCAGGTTCTTTTCGAGTAAGGTTGAGGGAATGACTTTCACCCTCGACCATCTAACAAGGTTATACAACCCCCGCCTTTTTTCGAGATGGGTTGATAAAGCTACAGCATCGGGCCACGAAGACGCCGTTCTCAAGCATTGACGAAGACAAAGACCGGGGATGGATTGGCCGGTTCATCCAAATCAAGACCTTTGACCTAATTCCGGTCGAGAAAATGCCAATCCCCGAGGAATGAAACATGAACGTAAGTGCAACTTCATCACCGATTCCTACTGTTTCATTTCTTCTAATCCCTTTTTGACTCAGGTTCTCTTTTCATTTTGCAGCTTCTCCTTGGTTCCTCAGTGTAATTTCGGACCTTGCAGGGTGGGTTTGACAATTGGCCTCCACATTTTCTCATGCCAAATGTTGTTGGCGTGATTTGACCAAGAATCGATGGGAGGCTAAAAATCGCAGTGAGTTCTTTCGCTTGTATATCGAGGTTTCCCTCGTCATGTTCTTCATATTAACTTGGTTTCTTTACGTATAGGTCTCGGTGAAAACATTGTCATGCGGCCACCTCCGCCTGGGGAAGAGGAGGTATCGAAGCTAAACAAAGAGAAGAAGCGGAGAAGAGCTTCTCCTTCCGATACCCCTAGACAAAGGAAACTAAAGCTCGAAAGTCAAAAGCCGAGCCCTCCGCTCCTCGTATCGACTAGTTCAATGACTACGAGAGGATGATGAGGATAATGAAGAGGATGGTTTCCTGCTAGTAGCCTGAAAGAGGGGAAGTGTTGAGGCTTCCAGGAGTGTTGAGCCGGTGGAGCTCGAGGCAGCTTCATCTCCGACCGAGGACATCTCGGAAAGAGGTCTGAGAAAGGTCCCCGAGCAATAAAGAAGGAAAGATGGGTAGTATATCCTAAATGTCCTGTAGCCTCTCGAAGATAGTTATGGACGTCATCACACTGATCCGCAAGACTTACTACATACTTGTTCATGAATTGTAGAACCTATGAACTTAGAGCTCGGTTAACAACTTCTCACGACCCCAAATCCACTAGTCGTGATGGCACCTAACACAACCCGCTAGATAAGCCAACTAATAATTATCCAATTCCAATAATATTAACAAGCTAACTAAACGAAAGTAATTTACTGAATTTTATACATTTTCCAAGGACCGGTAGTACAAATCATGAGCTTCTATGAATAGTGTTTACAAAGCGGAAATGAAATAAATACAATATTCTGTTTGAAAAGTAGGTAAATAGAGTTTTATGGATCTAAGGTGTAACAACCTTGCCGGTCGTTTTGAGACTTTGAGCCCTGATCCCCTAATAACTGCTTTCCCCACGTTTGTTTCTTCTATTGGGACTTTCCGGAGTGATAGATTATGAAATTCGGAGAGTTTTGGGACACTTAGTCCCTAATTGTGAGTTTAAGCCTTAGAATTTGGACCGTAGTCGGAACTGTGTGAAGACAGATCCGAAACGAAATTCCGTCGACTCAGTTAGCTCCATTGAGTGACTTTTGGGTTAGGAGCGCATTCGGAATGCGTTTTTGAGGCTTGTAGTAGATTTAGGCTTGAATTGGCGAAAGTAGATTTTCAGCGATTTTAGCCTATAGAGGAAACTTTGATATCGAGCTCGGAATGGAATTCTGAAAGTGGTTGTAGGTTCGTAGTGTTATTTGTGACCTGTGCGTCAAATTTGAGGTCATTCGAACTGCGTTTGATGTGTTTCGGTATCGTTTATAGATTTTGGAAAAATGCTAAGTTCTTAGGCTTGAATCCATATTTGATTCTTGTTTTTGGTGTTATGTGATGTGGTATGAAGGCTCGACTAAGTTCAAATGAGGTTATAGGGCTGATTGGTAGGTTTGGTTGATGTCCCGGGGGTCTCGGGTGTGTTTCGGATTGCCAACAGAAATAAAATGGGACTTGGGCAAAAATCTGGTGTTGCTGGTTCTAGTATTTCGCACTTGCGGAGGGGAGCCCGCAGGTGCAAATACGCAGGTGCGGTGGGGTTGTGCATAGATGCGGAAAAGGCAAAGGCTGGCTGGACTCGCAGATGCAGTTGGGTGTCCGCAGAAGCGACCCAGGGGTTGCAGGTGCGGACCCAACCCTTCAAGTGAATTTTCGCACCTGCGATGACTTTTCCGTAGGTGCGGTCCCATGAACCGCAGATGCGGAAATCACTGGGTAGAAATAGGAATATCGAGGGTTTGAAATTGCATAACACAAAAATCGAATTGGAGCTCGGTGGGAGACGATTTCTCGAGGGATTTTGAAGGAGGATCATTGGATAACGAATTCTAAATCTATTTTGATCAAAATACTATAATCTATTATTGTTTTCCTCTTCTAATTAAAGAATTTGAGGGTAAAAGTTTGTAAATGGGAGAAAATGTTCCCCAATTGAAAATCCGCGATTTGAGTGAGATATTGACGTTGGAATTTGATTATTTTCGTTCGAGTGTGCTCGTGAGTCAACGGGTGTTCATAACTTGTAAATTTTACCCGATTCCGAGGCATGGGCCCATGGGACTTTTTGGGGAGATTTTCCTAATTTTGCATTTTAGCTTCGAATTAATTAGTTAAAAATAGTTACTTAAAGTTATATTTACATTATGCAATTAATTTGAACAGATATGGGCCATTTGGAGTCGGGTACTCGTGACAAGAACGTGATATCAAGTTTATTTGAGCGGTCGAGTTAAGTGGCTTGCCTCACCTTGTGTTGGGGACTTCCCTTTAGGTTGCTTGATATTATTTGATGTATAGGCGCTATGTACGTGAGGTGACGAGTACGTACACAAGCCATTATTGCAAAAATTCTATTTTTCCTTCAAATTGTAAATTGTTTTTCTCTTATTAATTGTAAACACGTGTTTTAGATTGTTGAACGTAGGTTAGAAAAGCATAATTATGTGTTTAATTGCCTATATGACACTCTGCGCGCCATGTAGTTAGATTACTATTTTTCCTATCTGTGATTAGACGAACTGTATAAACTCGCTGCCATACTTGTCATTCATTCTTGCATTGCATATTTAAATTTGGACTACGAACGTATTCCGGGAGATCCCCCTGTACTGCATATTTATATTGGGATTACGGACGTATTCCCGGAGATCCCTCTATACTGCATATTTAAATTGGGACTATGGGCGTATTCCAGGAGATCCGCCAGTACTGCATATTTATTTTGGGACTACAGACGTATTCCGGGAGATCTCCCTGTACTGCATATTTATTTTGGGACTATGGACGTATTCCGGGAGATCCCCTTGTACTACATAATCATATAGAACTACAGGACGGTATCCTAGGAGATTTCACCCTGTGTTTACCTTGTTCTGAGCCGAGGGCTCCCTTGACTGTTAAGTTTTGAGCATTTTCTTTAACAGTTTACTGTAGAAATTACTATCTCATTTACTTTTCAAAATGATTATATTGTTTTCCAGTAGGGCCTTAACTTGACCTCATCTTTACTTGACCGGAGTTAGGCTCGGCACTTACTGGGTACCAAATGTGGTGTACTCATGCCCTTCCTGCGCATTTTTTTATGTGCAGATCCATGTACGAGCTATCAGCCTCGGAGATAGTGTTTGATGCTGATTCTAGGAGACTACAAGGTATTTCTGCCGCGTCCGCAGAATCCTCAGAGTCCCCTTCTATTCTATCATTTAGAACTTTTCCTATGTACTTTCCAGACTTGCTTTGAGCGATAGTAGTTGTTAGAAGCTTGTGACTTTTGTGATATTCCGGGTCATTGGGATGGATATTCTTGTACATGCGGAGCGACAACGTTATGTTATTCACAATTTTCCCTTATTTTCTTTATTTATTATTTATTATTTAAGTTTTGTCCAGTAAATTAGGCTTACCTAGTCGTAGAGACTAGGTGCCGTCACGGTACCCTTCGGAGGGTAACTTAGGTCGTGACAAGTTGGTATCAGAGCTCTAGGTTCATAGGAGTCACAAGTCACAAGCCGGTTTATTAGAGTCTCACAAATCGGTGCAGAGACGTCCGTACCTATCTTTGGGAGGCTATTTAACTGTTAAGAATAATCATATTTCTTTGACTTCCTTGTTGTGTGAGTTATTGACATCAAAATTCTAAATTCTATTATGTTTTGTCTCACAGATGGTGAGGACCCGTACCGAGAGGACCGACGGTTAGGCACCCGAGCCCCCTGTCAGAGCCGCCAGAGGCAAGGGTCAAAGTAGAGGACGAGCATGCGGTGCAACCCGAGCACCTGCGGGAGCTGCGACAGAGGAGCCCACAGCAGCTATAGCTGGAGGGGCGGCACCGGAGATTCCTATTGCTACTACAGCCCTCCAAGATACTTTGGCTTAGTTCATGAGCATATTCAGCACTCTGACTCAGGCTGGGCTGCTTCCGATAGATCCAACCACATCTCAGGCCGGGGGAGGGGCACAGACTCCCGCAGCCCGCACTCTTCAGCAGAGGGTCCATGTTGAGCAGGCCTCAGAGTACATTCCTATATCCCCAGTGGTTCTAGTTTAGCATGAGGCCAGGGTAGCTGCTTCTGAGGTAGAGCAGCTCAGACTTGAGAGGTACAAGAAGTACCACCCACCTATTTTTCAGCAGACTAGCTTCAGATGACGCTCTAGGTTTTCTTGAGGAGTGTCATCGTATTCTCCGCACTATGGGCATTGTGGTGACAAGTGAGATTTCTTTCACTGCTTTCCATCTGAGGGCAGTAACATATTAGTGGTGGCGTGCCTTTGAGCTGAGTAGTCCGGACGAGGCAGCTTCACTCACTTGGACTCAGTTTTCTGAGATGTGTCTGCGAGAGTATGTCCCTCAGACCCTCATGAATGCTTGGAGCGTAGAGTTTGAGAAGTTGCACTAGGGTGCTATGACTGTCTCGGAGTATGCAGTCTGTTTCAATGAGTTAGCTCATCATGCATGGGCTTTTGTTGCCACAGTTATAGAGAGGGTTTGTCGCTTCATTGAGGGGCTCCACCCCAGTATTCAGACTAGTATAGACAAAAGTTCGAGATGGATATCACTTATCACCAAGCTGAGAGTATTTCCAGGAGGATAGAGGGAATGTTTATTCGGGATAGAGAGGAGAGAAAGGCCAGGAGGTCTCGAGAGGCTGGTTATTTCTTAGGAGCTCTTGCACCAACAGAACGCTATGGTAGGGGTTTTCTGAGTCGCCCTGTTCATTCAGATCTCCCAGCAGCCAGCGGTATTTCAAATCCTCCTAGATCTCCGGAGCCCTATTATGCACCGCATGTATCTAGTATGCCTCCTGCTCGAGGTGCTATTGTTCGCCAGTCCAGCAGGGCAGCTCTGAGCCAGTCTCAGCTGCCACATCCTCCAAGGGGTTGTTTTGAGTGTGGTTACACTCGTCACATGGTTAGAGAATTCCCAAAAGCTAGGAGGGGTGCATCTTCACAGAATCATCAGGCTTCACGTGCTCCACCGGGTCCTCCGGCTATTTTTCCAACCCTAGATGCTGCCCCACCTTCTCAGACAGCTTGAGGTGGAGGTTGGGGAGGTTGATATTTCCCTAGAGGAGGAGGCGAAGCCAGGTACTATGCCCTTCCAGCCTGTTCAGAGGCCGTCGCTTCTGATTCAATTATTACAGGTATCACCCCTGTCTGTCATTGGGATGCATCAATATTATTTGACCCAAGCTCTACGTATTCATATGTGTCTTCTTATTTTGCTTCACATCTGGGGATATCTCGAGATTCTTTGCGTTCCCCTGTTTATGTATCCACTCTCGTGGGAGATTCTCTTGTTGTGGACCGCATATATCGGTCATTTTTGGTTGTTCTTAGTGGTTTTGAGACCAGGGCCGATTTGTTATTACTCAGTATGGTAGATTTTGATATTATCTTGGGCATGGACTGGTCGTCACCCCATTATGCTATTCTTGATTGTCACGCTAAGACCGTGACGCTAGCTATGACAAGCTTACCGAGATTAGAGTGGAGAGGTACCTTAGAGTATACTCCCCGCAGGGTCATTTTATTTCTCAAGGCTCAGGGGATGGTTGAGAAGGGGTGTGATGCGTATTTGGCCTACGTGAGAGATGTCAGTGTTGATACCCCTACATTTGAGTCAGTCCCAGTGGTGAGGGACTTCCCTAGGTATTTCCAGATGATCTTCCATCTATGCTGCCGATAGAGATATTGATTTCGGCATTGATTTGTTGCCGGGAAGTCAGCCCATTTCTATCCCTCCCTATCATATGGCTCCTCCTAAGTTGAAGTAGTTGCAGGAGTTGCTTGATAAGGGTTTCATCAGGCCCAGTGTATCACCTTGCGGTGCTCCGGTCTTATTTGTGAAGAAAAAGGATGGTTCTATGCGTATGTGTATTGATTATCGACAGCTAAACAAGGTTACGGTGAAGAACAAGTATCCCTTGCCTTGCATCGATGATTTTTTTGATCAATTACAGGGTGCCAAGGTATTTTCCAAGATTGACTTGCGTTTTGGCTATCATCAGTTGAAGATTCGGGAGCCGGACATCCCGAAGACTGCCTTTAGGACAAAATATGGTCACTATGAGTTTTTAGGCATATCATTTGGGCTGACCAATGCCCCATCAACCTTTATGCCTTTGATGCACAATGTGTTTTGTCCTTATCTTTATTCTTTTGTCATTGCTCTTATTAACGATATCCTGGTATATTCTCGGTCTTGGGAAGATCATGAGCAGCACTTAAGGACCGTGCTTCAGACCTTGAGGGAGAAGAAGTTGTATGCAAAATTTTCTAAGTGTGAGTTCTGACTTGATTCAATGGCATTCTTGGGCCACGTAGTGTCTTGTGATGGGTTCAAGGTGGATCCGAAGAAGGTGGAGGCAGTGCAGAGTTGGCCTAGATCGTCATTAGCTACGGAGATCCGCAGTTTCCTTTGTTTGGCAGGGTACTATCGTTGTTTTGTAGAGGGATTTTCATCTATTGAAGCACCTATGACCAGACTAACCCAGAATGGTGCTCCTTTCAAGTGGACTGAGGAGTGTGAGGAGAGCTTTTAGAAGCTCAAGAGCCTTGACCACAGTCCCAGTGTTGGTATTGCCTACAGGTTCGGGGTCCTACACTTTCTATTGTGATGCCTTGAGGATTGGCCTTTGATCGATATTGATACAGGACGATAGGGTGATTGCCTACGCGTCCAGACAGTTGAAGGTGCATGAGAAGAATTCTCCGGTTCATGAACTCGAGTTAGCAACTATTGTTCAGGCCCTAAAAATCTGGCGTCATTATTTGTGCAGTGTTTCCTATGAGATCTACACTGATCACCGGAGTCTGCAGCACTTGTTCAGGTAGAAGGACCTTAATCTGCGCCAGCGGAGGTGGTTGGAGTTACTCAAGGACTATGAAATCACTATATTATACCACCCGGGGAAGGCCCATGTAGTGGCCGACGCGTTGAGTCACCGGGTAGAGAGTTTGGGGAGTTTGGCATATCTTTCGCCAACCGAGAGGCCCTTAGCCTTGAATGCTCGGTCCTTAGCCAGTCAGTTCGTGAGAATGGATATTTCAGATCCTGGCAGGGTATTATCTTGTGTGGTTGCTCGGTCTTCTCTTTATGACCACATCAGAGAGCGTCAGTATGATGATCCCCACCTTCTGGTTCTTCAGGATAGAGTCCGGCGAGGTGATGCCAGAGATGTGACTATAGGTGATGATGGCATGATGAGGATGCAGGGTCATATCTGTGTGACCAATGTGGATGGGCTTTATGAGCTGATTCTTGATGAGGCCCATAGCTCGTGGTACTCCATTCATCTGAATGTCGCGAAGATGTACAAGGACCTGAGACAACTGTCGCGCCCCCCTTTCTTCCAACTCCTTTTGGATCGGTCAGGGTTTATGAAATTATTGGGACAACTCGTTTCCTTTTGGGAAAGGGGTATGCAAGGATTCGAAGAGTTACCACCTAACGAGTTAAGGTGCATTAGGGCACCTATTTGGGTCATTTACAAACAAGATTGGATAACCAGAGACAGGGTAAGGGATTGAAATTACCCTAAGGGGAAGGTATTAGGCACCCCTCAGGGTCCACAACTGTGGTTCCCGGCCAAACAACTTTGTGAATTTGAGCAAGTAGCAAATAGGCAATTGAAGTTTAAAACAAGTAAATATTTTTGAAAGATTGGAGTCTAACCACACATGTGTTACTAAAGTTTGAAAAAATATATTTAATATCTAAGTAAGGTTTTGAAAGAGTTATAATCTAAACATGCATATAAGGGATAGGGGAAGTCCTAGGTTGTTTGTCATATGGATCAAATCAGTACAATACCCGATAATCACTCCTCAAAGAGGGGCTACACGTGGTATTAGCGCACCAATCATCATATCCATATCCACCATTCCCTCCCCGTAAAGGTTATTAAAGCGAGTGTTGGTCAGCGGCCTCTATTGCGTGTTATTACCCGTCCCTTCCTAATGGACCTGGAGGAGTTTAGGACCTCTACCTATAAGGGAAGTTCTAGGCAAACCCTCAGGTTTAAAGGAAAAATGCTAAGGCGACAAATAAAGAACACATATGACTGTAGTAAATGGGAACACATAGGAGCATGTAAGAGGCTCAAATTTACCTCCGCAGATAATGCACATAAACAACACGACTTAAACACAAGTAAGGGCAGTATTTAGAATCCTAAGACATGCTGTCTAGGTGAGTTGAGAATATAAGCAGATATGCCGACTTGTTTTTATAAATCAGAAAAGGGCCCTAATCGGTTTGCCTACTGATTTTTAAACCTGTTGAGTATTAGGCAGCATACACAAAGAAGCAGATTTCCAGTTTTAACAGTTTGATCACCTAAGGCTTGCCTAGGTGTGAGGCAGTATACCAACTTTCAGAATTAAGAAAACTGTTTGAAATTATGTTACTTAAACATGATATTCTAGGTGTTCAGAACATAGAATTATTACCAGTTGATTATGAAAAAAATGAGTGAACTTGTTTATTCCTTTTTATGCATTAATAGTTAGACTAGTTGTACTTAAGCGAGTATGAATGAAATTCTAAACATGGTATCTAATGCACAGATAGGAATGAAGGATGATGCATATGCAGAATCCTAAGCAGGATCTCTAAATGCGCAAGTATTACAGCATTAAACATGATTTTCAGAGTATGCAAAGATGTCATGTTTATTAGTGTTGTTGATCCTAGAATAGGATTTCTAAGTGTGCATGGCAGCAAGAAGCATGGTTGCAGAAAATACCAGTTATTAACACATTTTCCTAACGCAGGATTTTTTAAGTGATATGGCAGTACTGAAATAAGATGCTGAAACAGTAGGCATAAAACCTAGGAAGCATGATTTCTAATACATGATTTTGAACATATTTGTCCTAAACATGATTTTCTATTGCACAAATAGGGAATATAAACCTAATAGCATGGTTTATACCTTTAGTAGCTATAACATGCACAATTACCCCTTTCTCTTTTCACTACCCATCCCCAATAGTGTTTACAATAATTATTAGAGACCATTTTGCATAAATTACATAAATGAATAAAAGGAAATAATAAGCTATACTATAGGGAGCCTACCAATAGTCCCAAAAATCTCCAGAAGTTCTCAATGCCATTAGTGTTTCAATAGCCTTTCATATAATCTGGGTGTGTCAAAGTTCCCTAAGGACCTCAAGGGATCCCGGGCAGTGCTCACACACATATTTTTCATAACCATATGAGTAAGTGCAGTGTGGAAAGGCCATCTCTAATGCATCAAAGTTCATAGGGATCTCATAGGGATCCCAAAGCAGTCACACATTAGAGGGGCAGAACCTAAGTTCGGACAGAACACATTTGGACTGGTTGTGATATTTCAGCCCATGAAATGTAGTAATATGATGCGGACAAGAAAGAGCTTAGTCTTGCGAATTGAAGGTCAGAGCTTAGCTCGAAAGAAAATTGAAGTAAATAGTGCTTGAGAGACAGCGCTTAGTCTCAATGAATAAGTAAGTTGGAAGCAGAGCTTAGCCTCATGCAGGTAGGATGGTAGAAAGGTAGCCTCATGCAGGTAGGAAGGAAGAAAGGTAACCTTATGCAAATGGAGGTAGAGATTAACCTCATGCAGATGGAGAAAGAGCTTAGTCTCATGCAAAGAAGGCAGAAAGGTAGCCTTATGCAAGGAAGACAAAAAGGTAGCCTTATGCAGATGAAGGCAGAAATGTAGCCTTATGCAAATGGAGGTAGAGCTTAAGCTCATGCAGATGGAGACATAGCTTAGTCTCATGCAAATAGAAGGCAGAAAGGTAGCCTTATGCAAGGAAGGAAGAAAGGTAGCCTTATGCAGATGAAGGCAGAAAGGTAGCCTTATGCAAATGGAGGTAGAGCTTAACCTCATGCAGATGGAGACAGAGCTTAGTCTCATGCAAACGGAAGGCAGAAAGGTAGCCTTATGCAAGGAAGGCTGAAAGGTAACCTTATGCAAATGGAGGTAGCGCTAAACCTCATGCAGATGAAGACAAAGCTTAGTCTCATGCGATGAAGGCAGAAAGGTAGCCTTATGCAAGAAAATAAATGACAGTAGAGATTCTTAGCTGGTAGTAGATTGCGGTATTGCGATCATTGTGAGCATTGTGACTATGGAACATTGTTTGTTTGTGCTGATAGCAAAAGTTGGAAAGTGTGAACTTTAGCATTTGCAACTGTGCTGAAATTTGCGACTTCTCTACGTGTTTATTCTTTGTGCCTGCATCCAAAGAAAAACCGTGAGTTCTGTAAATGGGGAAGGTTGGTTCGTATACCCACAGGCTCTGCTTGACCCGTACACTTGGTCTGATGATCCTGTTCATATAATCGGGGTAGCGTTTGCTAAACAGAGCTGCTTTCGAGAGTAAGTATGCATGATTTTGTAAAAATATAGTACAAACATATATTTTAAAATAGTTTAGATGAACCAACGACCGTGACACGGTTCAAGACATTGAAACCTCTCCTGCTACGGAATATTGAGGGTCCCCCTCAAAATTCTGCCCCAGTTTGATGGGTTGACGCTTCTGATTGTTGCACATGCGGTTATTGGCTGAACTATCTTCGGAATTTTGAGGGTTCTCCTCAAAATTCTTCCCGAGTTTCCAATTGCGGGAAAAAAATGAAAATTTTATTGAATTGTGACCGAACCCATAGGGCTGCCTACGTATCCCCTCTTAAACGGGAATCAGTTCAGGCGTAGTTCAATTTAGATCATTGAGAAAGCATAAAAGATTATACATAATAACGTTTGACCGCATCTGAATTAATTTTCTTTGACCAGACTTCTCCGTCCATCTCTGCATGTATAAGAGCACCTCCTGTCAGCACTCGGTGAACCATATACGGGCCTTGCCAGTTGGGAGAGAATTTCCCTTTGGATTTATCTTGACGTGGAAAGATTTTCTTCAACACCAGCTGCCCCGGTGTGAACTGTCTTGGCTTGACTCTTTTGTTGAAAGCTCTGGTCATTCTATTCTAATAAAGTTGCCCATGACATACTACATTCATCCTTTTTCCCGTCTATGAGGGCCAGTTGCTCATAAAGGTTCTTTACCCACTCTGCATCGCTGAGCTCAGCTTCTTGTATGATTCTCAAGGAAGGAATCTCCACTTCAGCAGGAATGACAGCCTCTGTACCGTAAACCAGCATGTAAGGGGTTGCCCCGGTTGAGGTGCGGACTATGGTACGATATCCCAGTAACGCAAATGATAACTTCTCATGCCACTGCTTGTGCTTTTCTATCATCTTCCTCAATATCTTCTTGATGTTCTTGTTGGCGGCTTCTACAGCTCCATTCATCTGAGGTCTGTATGCTGTGTAATTCTTGTGCTTGATTTTGAAGGTTTCACACATAGCTTTCATCAGGTCACTGTTGAGATTGGAACCGTTGTCAGTGATGATTGATTCTGAAACACCGAATCGACAAACAATATGGTCACGGACAAAGTCTGTCACGACTTTCTTAGTCACTGCTTTGTAGGATGCTTCTTCGACCCACTTAGTGAAATAATCAATTTCTATTAAGATGAACCTATGTCCATTGGAGGCGGTAGGCTCAATCGGTCCAATAACGTCCATTCCCCAGGCGGCGAAGGCCAAGGTGAGCTTGTTGCATTGAGCTTGCTTGGAGGTACCTTTATCATATCTGCATGTACCTGACATCGGTAGCATTTCCGGACATACTGGATGCAGTCCGTTTCCATGGTCATCCAGAAATAACCAGCTCTGAGTATTTTGTTAGCTAAGACAAAACCATTCATATGCGGCATAAGTTCCAGCATGAATTTCCTCAAGTAATTTGGATGCTTCCCTTGCGTCAACGCATATCAATAATCCCAAATCGGGAGTCCTCCGGTACAGGATTCCTCCGTTGTGAAAGAAGTTGTTGGACAATCTCCGGAGCGTGTGTTTCTGAATGTGATTTGCAAGCTCTAGGTACTCTCCCTTTGACAAATACTCCTTGATATCATGAAACCACGGCTTTCCGTCTGCTTCCTCTTCAACATGGTCACAGTAAGCTGGCTGGCTATGGATCTTCACTGAGATAGGGTCAATGAAGTTCTTATCTGGATGTTGTATCATGGATGATAGAGTGGCTAATGCATCGGCGAACTCGTTCTGGATTTTGGGGATGTGCTGAAATCCTATCTTCGTGAACCTATTTCTCAATTCCTACACATGGTGCAGATACGACAGTATCTTGGAATTCTTAGTAGCCCATTCTCCTTGTACCTGGTGTATAAGCAAGTCTGAGTCACCAATTATTAGCAGCTCCTGAACATTCATGTCAATGGCCATGTTGATCCCTAAGATGCAGGATTCATATTCTGCCATATTGTTGGTGCAAGGGAATCTGAGTTTAGCAGATATCGGATAGCGTTGACCATTTTTTGATACCAGGACAGCTCCAATGCCGACTCCTTTGAAATTTTCCGCTCCATAGAAGAACAGTCTCCAACCGTCATAGGATTCTGCAATGTCTTCTCCTATGAATGATACCTCTTCTTGGGGAAAATACGTTTTCAGGGGTTCGTATTCTCCATCCACGGGGTTCTCAACAAGATGGTCTGCCAATGCTTGTCCCTTGACTGCTTTCTAAGTCACATAGACAATGTCGAACTCACTCAGCAGAATTTGCCACTTGGCCAGCTTTCCAGTGGGCATGGGCTTCTGAAAGATGTACTTCAAGGGATCCATCTTCGATATGAGACATGTCGTGTAGGCACAAAAGTAGTGCCTCAACTTCTGTGCTACCCAGGTTAAAGAACAACAAGTACGTTCCAATAAAGAATACCGCACCTTATATTGAGTGAAATTCTTGCTCAGATAATAGATAGCTTGCTCTTTCCTCCCTGTCTTGTCGTGCTGCCCCAGAACGCAGCCGAAAGCTCCATCTAACACTGCAAGGTAGAGTAGTAAAGGTCTACCTGGCTCAGGTTGTACCAAGACTGGCGGCATTGACAAGTACTCCTTAATTCTGTCAAAGGCATTTTGGCAATCATCAGTCCATTTTGTCGCAGCATCCTTCTTCAACATCTTGAAGATCGGCTCACATATGACTGTGGACTGGGCTATGAACCGACTGATGTAGTTAAGGCATCTCAGGAAACTCATTACATCTTTCTTGTTCTTTGGCGGCAGTAAATCTTGGATGGCCTTGACCTTTGACGGATCCAATTCTATCCCTCGACGGCTGACAATGAACCCGAGCAATTTCCCAGCGGGAACCTCGAATGCACACTTTGCAGGGTTTAACTTCAGATTGTATTTCTGCAACCTTTTGAAGAACTTCCTCAGATCCTCTATGTGGTTGGTAGCTTTCTTGGACTTGATAATAGCATCGTCCACATACACCTCGATCTCCTTATGTATTATCTCATGGAAGATAATGGTCATAACTCTCATATAGGTGGCCCCAGCATTCTTCAGGCCGAACGACATCATCTTGTAGCAGTAAAATCCCCATGGCATAATGTAAGACATTTTCTCAGCATTTTCCTCATCCATCCAAATCTGATGGTAACCACCGAAGCAATACACGAATGACTGGAGTTCATGCTTGGCGCAGTTATCAATCAAGATGTGTATATTTGGTAAAGGGAAATTGTCTTTCGGACTGGCCCGATTGAGATCTCGATAGTCGACACAGAATCTAACCTTCCCATCCTTCTTTGGCACTGGCACGATGCTGGCTAACCATGTCGGATACTCAACTACCCTGAGAACCTTGGCGTTGATTTTCTTGGTGACTTCTTCCTTGATTTTCAAACTCATGTCAGGCTTAAACTTTCTATGATTTTGTTTTACCGGTGGACACATTGGATTGGTTGGTAGTTTGTGAGCCAAAATGGACGTACTCAGACCAGTCATGTCGTCGTACGACCATGCAAATATGTCCTCATACTCTTTCCGGAATTCTGTGTATTTCTCCTTTTCTGACGGCGACAGGTGGATGCTGATGCGAGTTTCCTTGACATTCTATGAATCTCCCAAGTTAATAATTTCAGTCTCATCCAGGTTGGACTTATGTCTGTTCTCAAAATGCTCGACTTCTTTGACAATTTCATCGGGTATATCATCTTCTTCTTCTGAATCGATGTTTGTTTGTTGCGTTGTCTCGTTGCATGTCACAGTCATCGGTTCATCAAGACAAGTAATAGTAATGCTGTATAGCTAAAGTAATGAGAGAAAAATGAAAGTAATAAATATTGATTCATAAAACGTAGAAGTGCTTTTGATAAATTGAACAAATGTTTTGAACATTGAAGCTCTTATTGCAGGAATAGAAAAATGTGAAAAATGAAATCATTTAGTAAAAGACAATGAACAATGCTTGTTTAGCCTTGATACCTCGAGGCTCGTCGGGCTCTGGCTGTTCTGATAGTCCAATTCTTGAGAGATGCTCCTCTGCTCACGGCCTGGATGGAAGAGCCTTCCTCCCCCTCCTCCTCGAGAATGACGCAACAATCCATGTCATCGTCTTCCAAAAATAAATTCTTTAGTGCTGCTAGTGCTTCTTCTTCCTCTGACCCCCATATAACGTCGGCCTGTTTAAAGGTCTGCTCCAGATGTGGTATTGGCTGCTCCAATGGGTAATAGAGGTCGCGCCATGGTGGCGACCAGTCGTTGTACTCTTGCCAAGTGTATTCGTATCCTAGACCGAAAGTGATGCCATGGCTTTTGAACTTTATAGGTTTGGAGATTCCTTGGAGGTTCTTGCCGAGTCCTTTGCCAGGCTCGTACCCACTCAAGTTCAGTATACTCTCGATTTTGCTATCCCACTATTTGTCTTTGTCTATGGCATTGACCCGTTCAATATGGTGGTAAGTTTCTCCACCAAGATTCCTTCTACCCTCGACCACCGGAATAGTCTGGCGACTGTAAATAGGATTGCTTTCGTCTCCGTGGATAATTACTTCTTGATGGTTCCATTCAAATTTCACTGCCTGATGCAGCATTGATGCCACGGCCCCAGCGGCATATATCCATGGCCGTCCTAATAGCAAGTTGTAGGACGCCAATATGTCTATCACCTAAAATCCACTTCGAACCATGTAGGCTCCATTTGCAAGCAAAGGTTGATTTCACCGATGGTGGACCTCTACAAACCGTCGAAAGCTTTCACATTCATCGACCCCTCTCTTATCTCGTACAAACCATTGCCCAATTTCTTGAGCGTTGTCTACAGACATATATTGAGATTGGATCCCCCGTCGATCAGAATCCTGGTGATGAAGTAGTCCTCACACTGCACGGTGATGTGTAGTGCCTTGTTATGACCCATCCCTTCAGGCGGCAACTCGTCCTCGTGAAAGGTGATCTTATGGCTCTCCAGCACTTGGCCTACCATATTAGCCATTTCCCCGCTGGTGATATTGTTTGGCACATATGCTTCGTTTAGCACTTTCATTAGAGCTTCTGTGTGCCTCTGAATTTTGCAGCAATGACAAAATGGATATTTGAGCTGGGGTTTTGTTCAACTGGTCAATGACAGAATACTCTTTGGCCTGCACCTTCCTCCAAAGGTCGTCCGGGCAAGTCTTGATGATGGGTGGCCTGTTTGAAGCCTGTTTGCTTGATTCTGTCAAATGTTATGGTGTATAGAACTGCCGGTCCTTGTCATCCCCTGTGCAACAGTAGCTTCTTCGATCTTGACTTTGCCCTTTCTTCTTGCTTTGGATACATAATCCGGTGGTATGGCATTGTTGCGGAAAGGTGGCATGGTTGACACCGCCATTGTGATTGGTGTAGCTATCTTTACTTCAAACGGAACATGTGCCTTAGCAGGTGGCATGACTGCAACATCAAATGGTGCGGGCGCTTTTGCTAGTGGCATAACTTCGGCCTCAATCGGTGCAGGTGCCTTTGCGCGTGGTGCTGCTTCAAACTCAAAAGGCACTGACACATCTACCTCAGCATCTACAGATGGCTGAATTTGGACTATGATTGGATTGAGAGTATACGCTGGCTTCTTTGGGGCATCGCCCTCTATGATTAGCCCAATCGACCCCTCTGGGTCCCAATCTTCTTCTACCTCGATCATATTGATGCCTCCACCCTTATTGTCTGGGAGTGGATTGTTGCGGACATTGGAAGCAGATTCTCTTGCTACAATTATCTTGTTGTCGATCAGGGACTGTATCTTATCCTTCACGGAGCGACATTCATCAATTGTGTGTCCCTTCATGCCGGATTTTATGCACATGATTTGTTTGGATTAACCCACTGTGAAGGATTCTCAGGGGTTACGACAGGGATAGGGGTGACATAACCAGCAACCTTCAGTTTTTCGTACAGCTAGTCGATAGGTTCGGCAATGGCAGTATATTATTTAGGAGGTTTGCGATCAAAGTTGGACCAAAGTCTAGGGAAGTTTTGGCGTGCAGGGGGTGATTGATAGTGGGATGGTTGAGAGTTATAGGTATGGTAAACAGGAGCGGGCTAGGAATATCTGGGTGAAGTAGGTTGATATGTAGGTGGTGGGGATGACTGATATGTCGGTGGTGGTGCTTGGTATGAGGGCGAGGGTGATTGGTAGATTGGAGGCGTTGGCTGATATGTCAGTGGGGGTGTTTGGTAGGCTTGATATTTTAGTGGAGATTTGGTTCTCTGTGCAACCATCACGGCTCCCACATCTCTTTTCTTGGACACACCGCCAGACTGTAGGGCCTTATTTGTAGCTTGTAAGGCTTCAATGTTGGTGACCATACCGCTTTTGATTCCTTCTTCAAGTCTCTCACCCAATTTGATAATATCATAGAACTTATGGTTCTCAATCACCATCAACCGCTCATAGTATTGTGGATCCTAGGCTCGAACAAAGAACTTTATTCATTTGTTCTTCGTCTAAGGCGGGCCTGACCTTAGCTTCTTCAGATCTCCAGCGAGTAGCATACTCGCGAAAGGTTTCCGTAGGCTTCTTCTTAAGATTCTAAATGTAGAACACATATGGCGCGTTCTCTGTATCAAAACCTAAACCGGTCCATGAAGTCGGACACCATGCTTACCCAATTTGATCATTTCCTAGGGTCTTGGCTGATGTACCAAGACAGAGCATCTCCTGTTAAGCTCCTCGTGAACAGCTTCATGCGAATCTTTTCATCTTTCCCTACTCCGACTAGCTTATCATAGTAGGTCCTCAGATGGACCCTCGGATCACCAGTACTATCAAACATCTCGAACTTAGGAGGTTTGTACCCCTCGGGCAGTTCGACATCGGGCTGTATGCAGAGGTCTTCGTAATTCATCCCCTCAACTCCTTTGCTTCCCTCAACACCTTGAACCCGATTGGTCAGCTTCTTAAGTTCCTCAACAAAATTCCTGATAAGAAAATCCTTTTCACTAGACTCAGGTGTGTATGAGATGGGTTGGGTGGAGTGCGGCAGAGTCTCCACGTAGAAGGGGTTGTTGTGATGGCCTTGTGCCTGAGAGTAAATGTGGTAGTTCATTGAATTTTGTGGCTCAGGGATGAGTAGTGGAGTATTTTTTGGAGTATGGAAGACATTTCATTGTGTCGGAAGGGTTTGGTTCTTTTGTGGAGTGGTATGGTGATGAGCTGTGGGATGATTTTGCTGGTTTGGGGTGTTTTGAAGAGGTATGGGGTTAGGATGGATGATATCCGGGACACTTAGCGTGAATGATAAGTTCGCCAAATTCCGGACTTGCTCAAGTTCTCCTTGGAGCTTCAACAACTTCTGTTCGAGATGTGACATGGTCTCATTCTGAACTTGAATACCCTGGTCGTCAGCGGCCTCTGCCCATTCAAATGTATTTTCTTTCCTGATGTTGCTTGAATCTTCCATTTTCCCTTTGCCTTTGCTTCTTCCTTTGGGAGGACTAGGAGGAGGAGAGGGTGGAGGGCCCCTGGATCTTGTGTAGTAGGATGATGATGCAAGAGTGCACAAACCAACCTTTGCGGAAAGGAATAATTAAAAGAAATAAAACAAAATAAAAACCAAAGGTAGCCAAGTTAGTGAGGATTATGACAAAGTATTGTGGTATTTAAACACATAGTGCGAGAATATAAAGCGTGTCCTAATTTGGGAACCTCGTTGTGCCCGAGGTAGGCCTAACGACAAATTAATTTGGAGAACTGAAATGCAAAAATGCCTCATTTCATTGATGCAAAAATAGACGAATCCAAAACGACACTAGATAAGCAAGAAATAAAATCACTAATGGCCATGGGCCTTATTACATTGATAAAGCGAAAAATAAATCCTATCCTACTTGGTCCCAGAAGGACCTTCCCCAGATTCGGCATCCTTGATTCCCTCGAACAGGTTCCCCAGCTCGCGAAGTCCTAGTAGTTGATATGCTTTGGCCAGATGTCCGCCTTCGTTCCCCTCAGCCTTTTGACAGTCTTCAACCCTCTTGATGATCATACCCTCCATCTCGACTATGCCTCGCTCCAAGTATTCCAGCTTTCTATTGGCACGGACGTCCATGTCTTTCTGTTCTTCAATCAACCTCTTGTTGGTTTCGTGTATCTCACGATGCTCGTTCTTGCATTCACGGATCCTCTTGCGCAGTTGATTATACTTGACCTAAGCCTTGTCCTTTTGATCTGTGATTCTGTGGCCTCGGATGAATCCTGGCCTGCCTAGACCATCCCAGTTGTCTTCTAACCACCCTGAGTAGAAAGGTGTACAACCTGCATGGTATCTGTCTAGTTCGATCGTGTCCTTTTCCATTATGATCTTACAGTGCCACATGTGTTGGGCTTGGAACTTGTTTGGAGTATCATCATACTTAAGGTCAGCTCATAAATGACTTATCTTGTCGACCCTTGCTATAATTTGCTTTCTGCTTGCTTGTTTCATAACCCGGAGAGAAGCATAAGGATATATTCCTCTCAAACCAATTAGCACCAAGAATGGTGCATCCCTGGACTGGACGATGAATTCATTTATGGAAATCACTCGAACATCTATTGGATTTGCTCTTTAGTCAGATTATCGAAGAACTCTACCCATTCCTTCGTAGTTTCGGGCTGAGCAAACCTCTCGAGAATATATGTCATTCGCTTTGGGTGGTGGAAAGCGATGTGGTCATCCCATACCCTTCGTGGAAATTGTTGCCGGTACTGGCCCCTTAGGAGATATTCTAGGAACCAGAGTTGTAGCAATAGGTTGCAACCTTCGAAGTGCTTTGCTCCTCTTTGACATTGTTCTAAGGCTCGATAGATGTCTGAGATGATCATAGGGACGATGCTGAAAGTCTGCCCGCAAATTCCCTCCATCAGGGTCTTGGTTACCATAGCTAACCTAGTGTGGATCATTTCTTTATTTGTTGGAAACACGATCAACCCCAAGAAGCAAACAATGAAGGTAAATACCCTACAGAGAATATGTCCCAAAGATGTGATGGCGAATTCGTCATGGAAGATACGGTATGATTTGTGGTAACCGTACCTTTCATACTAGTACTCAAAAGGGATGTACGACTTATTCAGACACTCTAACTCTACATTCTTCTTTAGACCCATCATTTTCAAGAAACCTTTGCCTGTGCGGTTTTCAGGTACTAGTAACCCAATGGTTTCCCAGACTAACCCCGCCAGTCCTCCCATTTCCTCTAGCAATGGTGTCATTTCAATGTCCCTAAAACGGAAGAAGACCCTCTCACTATCCCAGAATAAGGTGGCAGCCTCGATTAACATGTTGTTGGGTTGAATGTCTATGGGGGATGGTAGGTTACCCAAGTATTTCCTGACAAGCATCTTATCACTAGAATGAAGATCCTCCCACCAGTTCAGAAGCTTTGGGTGAATGTTGCTAACCCTCGTGCCTCATATTTCTGCAAGATAAACAGGATTAGGCCCTTACCCCCACCAGGCTCGACTATTTAACATTTATGATTAGCATATAAGAATTCAGTTCCCCAAATAAATGCACAGAACGTGATGATGTCTGTTGGGATTTAGGAAACCCCGGTGGACTTTGGCAAGGCTGTCTTAAAGGCTATTGTGCGGACAACACATTAGTCTAGCTAGGTTTGACCATGATGCATGCAACAGTATAACGGAGTAAGGTTTCTATGGGGTTTTAGACTGGTACCGTTGAGCGGATAGCTCAAAGGGGAAAGGCACGGAACCGTCGATTGCACCGTTGATCGACTAGTTTTACCGGAAATAAGCCTTTCCGAATTTAGGGGGTGATAAAATAGGAAGGGCACAACCACTCATCAAGCGTTGCTATAGGATTCGTTTTGGCATGAGTGGAGTATGATGTTGAACATGATTATGCAATAAGCAGTAAAGGCATGTAGTCATGTATTTGCATATTGTGAAAGCAGTTAATACAACAGTTATAATTTAGAAAGCGATCACAAAGAAAAGAAACAAGAAAACATGTCAGTTTTGCTTTTGAGGAAAATTAAATACTTGAAGAAAATAGACAATTAATTGCACATAAGGGAAAAGGGGAGAGGTACAAATTCACAAAGAGGTTTGAAATGGTAAAAGCCTAGAAATCCCCAGCAGAGTCACCATGCTGTCGCGCCCCCCTTTTTTCCAACTCCTTTCAGATCGGTTAGTGTATTGGTAAAAAAAGAGCTTTACACGTAAGACAATTCTCGATGACTCAGCCAGTTACGTGGAACAAGGAAAACATGACAGCTGGAACATAATTCTATAGAGAGGTGCGGAGCAAAGAGTCACGGCTTAGTAAACCTACGGGGTAATGAGCTACGAGAAACTCAACCTGATTGAGACAAGGAAGAGACACGGTCAGAATGAATCCGAACAGAGCTACGAGCAGATTCAGAGATCCTCAATTAATAACTCATATGTTACACAACCTTCACGCAACAGTTACATCTATTCCTTGTAACGTCCCATTAATATAATAATTAATCATTAATGAGCAATCATTGTAAGAGGTAGACGTTATATTAAGAAAATCCCTATATAAGGGAAGAGATTATAACTTGTAAGATCATCTGAACTACGAATACAATACACTTTACTTTTATGTGCATCATATTATTGTCATTTACTTACTCTTCTTTACTTAATATTATTTCCTTGATTATCAGTAACCCGTGTTCATCCTAAAAATAGCTTTGGACAAAGGATCTAATTCTTTGGTTAAACAAATTTGTTCTGTTACCGGGAATCTGATAATCTTTGTTTGCTTTTCAATCGATATCCTCTAAACCATGTCGAACTCCTACGACAGCAACCACCAGAGGAATGGAACCCCAGTTCCATCACCTTCAGGAACCCCACGTGGTTCAAGGGAACAATCCCAGAAAGATCTGATAACAACAATAATAATGATCAAACGGTAGAACAATATCGGGTAAAGCAAATGATTGCAGAATATGTGGGCCAAGCTTTGCAAGAATTTGCAAGGGGATTACCAGCGGCATCACCTGCATCACTGACACCACCTCCCAATAACACTATCACCGTGGAAAATCCTCAGTCTGGGTTGATAAACTCAATAAGGGGTGACACTCCTAACGAATCTCTCGAAGCGAGACCAGGTATGACTAATAACTCTGAATTACAAAATTTACTACTAACCTTGCAGAAATAGGTGAAGGAACAAAATGATCGAATCGAGCAAATTCCTGGAGTACCACCTGTTATCAAAGGAATTGATGTTGATAGATATTCTCAACAACCTTGGAAACCAAGCGCATCACCATTGCCTATACCCAAGAAGTTTAAAATGCCTGACGTTCTTAAGTATGACGGAACAACTGACCCACGAGACCATGTGACTGTTTTTACCACCGGAGTGAAGGGCAACGACTTAACAAAACAAGAGATTGAATTAGTCCTTGTTAAAAAATTCGGAGATACACTTACCAAAGGAGCCCTAACCTGGTATTCTCTTCTCCCTGAAAATTCTATTGATTCTTTTGCTGAGCTTGCAGATTCTTTCATAAAAGCACACTCTGATGCACAAAACGTCGAGAAAAGAATGGAGGACATATTTAAAATAAAGCAAGGAGACACAGAACTACTCCGTGAATTCGTAGACAGGTTCCAGCGAGAAAGAATGCAACTACCAAGGGTGCCTGATAATTGGGAAGCCATGGCATTCACAAGTAATCTAAATGACAAAATCTCAGAAGCTACGAGGAGACTCAAAGAAAGCTTGAGAGAATTCCTAGCTACAATGTGGAATGATGTTTATAACAGGTACAGTACTAAACTTCGAATAGAAAAAGATGCCACTGCTCGTTCGATAGATGAAGATCATACCAGATCCAGACGTTCCGAATCAGACAGGAGATAAGGTAAAAACATGTACGATCCTTATTTAGGACCATCGGGATGCAAAATGCATCCCAGGTTCGAAAACACTAGGTCAGATTATAGACCACCAAGCAGAGATGCAGACTCATCCTCATCTAGATCCAGAAAGGATCGAGATGAACGACCCAGAGGTCATGCACGAATTGGGGATCACACCTTTAATATAAGTACCCCTGAACTTGTTTCAATATTGAGAAATATGGGAGATAAGGTGAGGTGGCCCAAAGAAATGCAGTCAAACCCAAATAAAAGGAACCCGGATTTCTGGTGTGAGTTCCATAATGATCATGGACATAGGACTGCAGATTGCAGAGTTTTACAAGGTGAAATGGAACAATTATTGAAACAGGGATATTTAACAGAATTGTTTAGTGATAAAGGTAAACATGCATATATGAAGAACATGCAGGAGCCCCCGAAGCCTCCATCTCCAAAATGAACCGTCAACGTGATACATGGAGGAGAAGAAGTAAAAGGAATAGTTTGCAAATTGTCCTCGAAGGTCATAATTACCCACGGAAAGCGGGTTTGAGAAAATCCAGACATAGATAATATAACCTTTGATGATGCAGATTTTGGCGGACTAATACTCCCCCACAATGATGCTCTGATAATATCCTTACTCATTCATGACACTAACATTAAAAGAGTGTTGATTGATCCAGGTAGTTCAGTCAATATCATCTTGCTAAGAGTCGTAGAAGAAATGCTCATGAGAAATCAGGTAATCCCAAAGGCACGAACCATATCAGGATTTGACAACTCTATAGTGATAAGAAAATGAGAGATCGAACTTAGCACTTACGCCGAGGGAGTAATTAAAAACACCAAATTCCAAGTCATTGATACTGACATGGCTTATAATGTGATTATGGGAAGACCATGGATCCACGACATGAAAGCAATACCATCTACCTTGCATCAGGTAATAAATTCCCTTCAGAATGGGGAATCAGACAGATCAGAGATGATCAGCAAACCTATAGAAATATAAATTTTGTGGTGCATTATAACAAAAAAGTAGAAACGGAAGAACCAGAAGATAGAGAAATCTCCCAGACAGATGTTATTGGCCAAACAGGTACGGAAAAAATTACTGACCAAACAGGTACGAAATAAGTGAGCGTTCAAGCAAATGCGGAAGGAGATACTCACGAGAAGGTGAATCAAGTCACCACGGAAGATGCATTGGACCATACGGATGTAGATTCCAGACTGGACGTCATTAACGAATCGAAGGAAGACGAGCACATCAAAACAACTACGGAAGAGCTCGAAGATGTTCCATTGTTTGAACAAAAACCAGAACAGAAGATATGACAGGTATCCCACCAGAAGTGATGACTCATAAACTCAATGAAGATACATCCTTCGTACTTGTTAAGCAGAAGAAAATAAAGCAAGGGCCATTCAAGAACCAAGTGATTGACGAAGAGGTAAAGAAACTCTTGAAAATTGGTTCGATACAAGAGGTAATGTACCCTAACTGGCTAGCTAACACTGTGGTAGTACCTAAAAAGAATGGAAAATGGAGAGTATGCGTAGATAATACTTACTTAAATAAAGCATGCCCCAAAGATTCATTCCCATTACCACATATAGATCAAATGATTGATGCCGCTGCAGGTCATGAATTATTGAGCTTTCTAGATGCGTATTCTGGTTATAATCAGATTAAAATGGATCCCTCAAATGAGGAAAAATCCTCCTTTATTACAAACAGGGGGACTTATTGTTATAAAGTCATGCCTTTTGGCTTAAAAATCGCTGGAGCCACCCATCAAAGGCTAGTGACCAAAATGCTCCAAGAACATCTAGGAAAAACGATGGAAGTTTACATCGATGACATACTGGTAAAGTCAACATGGGCGGAAGACCATTTCAGCACCTCTCTATTACCTTTGACATTTTACGCAGGTATAATATGAAGCTGAATCCAGAAAAATGCGCTTTTGGCGTAGAATCAGGTAAATTTTTGGGTTTCCTTGTATCAAACAGGGGAATAGAGGTAAATCATGCTCAAATTAAATTATAGAAGAAATACCTGATGTACTAATAAACAAAAAAGAAGTTCAAAAACTAACGGTAAGAATTGCAGCCTTAGAAAGATTTATTTCCAAATCTTCCGAGAAAAGTTTTAAATTCTTTGTAGTTCTCAAAAAGCAAAACCGGTTCGAATGGACTGAAGAATGTCAACAGTCTCTCAAAGACCTAAAGGCTTATCTATCAAAACCTCTGTTGCTGTCAAAGCCAAATGAGGGGGAGAGGTTGTACGTCTACCTTGCCGTCTCGAAAATTGTTGTAAGTGCAGTATTGGTAAGGGAGGATAACGGTAAAGAATCTCCTATTTATTATGTAAGAAAGACATTACTAGATGCTAAAACTAGATATCCACATCTAGAAAATTAGCCCTAGCTCTAATCATGGCATCTAGAAAATTAAGGACATACTTTCAATGTCATCCAATCACGGTTGTGACCTCGTATCCATTAAGAAACATACTGCATAAACAAGAACTATCAGGAAGATTAGCCATGTGGGCCATATAATTAAGTGAGCATGAAATAATATATCAGCCTAGGACTGCAATCAAGTCTCAGATCTTAGCTGATTTTGTCGCTGCCTTTAGTAATAGCATTGTCCCTGAAGTGGAAAAAGAGTTACAACTCTTTAACGGTGCTAATCCGGGTCTATGGACCCTATTTACTAATGGTTCTTCCAATATAAAAGATGTCGGCTTAGGCATAGTCTTAATATCACCCACGGGTGAAAAGACACGACATGCTATCAAATGTTATCCTATAACTAAAAATGAAGCAGAGTGCGATGTTGTCATTGCAGGACTAGAACTCGCACGAGAACTTTCAATCGAGCAGATCGTAATCAAAAGCGACTCCCAGCTGGTAGTAAATCAGATGCAGGGGACTTACATCGCTCGAGAGACTCGGATGCAACAGTATCTGGAAAAGGCACGAGAGCTCGTGAGACAATTCAAAACATGGAAGGTAATACAAATACCTTGAGAGGAAAATGCAGAGGCAGATGCATTAGCTAACCTCGCAGCACTCACGGAAGTAACAAACAAAGACAATGCAATTGTCGTTCATCTATTCCATTCAGCGATCGACCAGGACAGAAATGAGGTAACTTTCAACAATTTAACCTAGGGTTGGAGAAACGAAATTTTAAATTTTTTGCCGAATGGAACCGTACCTGAAGACAAGAAAATAGCTCAAGCACTTCGCCGCAAAGCTGCACGGTACTGCCTCATTCACAACTCATTATATCACAAGATGTTCGGAGGGCCCCTAGCTAAATGCCTCGGACCTAACCAAACCGAGTTTGTGATGAAAGAAGTCCACGAAGGACACTGTGGAAGTCACTCAGGGGCGAGATCCTTGGTAAAAACCCTAATCAAAGCTGGGTACTATTGGCCTAATATGGAAGAAGAGGCCGAGAACTTCGTATCCAAATGCGACGGATACCAAAGGTTCGCTAATAACATGCTTCGACCAGCAGAATTATTGCATCCAATTATATCTCCATGGACCTTCATGAAATGGGGTATGGACATAGTGGGACCTCTTCCCACAACTAAAGGACAGGTACGATTTCTACTCTTGCTAACCGACTATTTTAAAAAGTGGGTAGAGGCAGAAGCATTCAAACAGGTGCGAGAAAAAGAAGTTAAAAGCTTCTTATGGCGAAACATAATATGCCTCTTTGGAATACCAAAGGAGATCGTGTGTGATAATGTCCCACAATTCATAGGCTCGCTAATCACCAAGTTCTTCGAAAGCTGGAAAATCAAACGGATCACTTCAACGCCCTACCACCCCGTGGCTAATGTTCAAGCTGAATCAATGAATAAAATCATCATCAACAATCTAAAGAAGCAGCTAGATAGAACCAAAGGAAACTGGCCTAATGAGTTACCAGCAGTACTATGGGCATACAGAACAACTTCAAAAATAGCCACGGGAGAAACTCTGTTCGCACTTGTCTATGGCTCAGAAGCCTTAATACTTGTGGAAATTGGTGAACCAAGAATAAGGTTTACAACAGCCATGGAGGAGGCAAACGACGACGAATTGAGGACCAATCTCTACATGCTCGAACCACGGAGAGAAGCACCACTAATACAGATGGCCGCTCAAAAACAAATCATAGAGCGTTATTACAACCGTAAAACTCATCTTAGATGCTTCAAGATTGGGGGCTTCGTCCTCAAAAAAGTCTTTCAATCAACGAAAGAAGCAGGCGCAGGAAAACTAAGTCCAAATTGGGAAGGACCCTACAAAGTCCGAGGCATAGCTGGGAGGGCGCCTACGAACTGGAAGTTATGGACGGCAGAATCCTACCAACAAGTTGGAATGCCATCCACTTGAAGAAGTACCCCCGGTCAGGTATCACACGTTCGATTTTATTTTGAACAATTAAAATTTTACTAACCTTTTTAGATGATAGAAATAAAGCTAACCCATCACCAGATGATGATATTAGACCTGCAAAGACGCGAGGAAGTAACTGAATTCCCGGTCTAGGGTTACACTTTCTGATGGACGTTTTTAAGGGTTAAGCAGTCATCATCTAAAAACTATATACCGTCGAGTCCCGCATGTTTTTCCTTTTCAGGAAAAGGACCACAAGGAAGGAATAGTAAAGTGCTCGAGATTTCATTCTTCAAAGCTCAAACACTTGGGGGACTATCAGAATGGAAGGCTAAGACAAAGCAAATAAGACTATCAAAAAGTCAAAGCTCGAGTCTAAAGACCCATCTACCCAACAAGTCAAGTGATATGAGAAGAATCGAAAGAGCTGAAGTCTCAAATGCAAAGCCTGATCCAAAAAAACCTTCGAACATGTTCAGGTTTAAATGCAAAATATTAGCTACGAGGAATAAATGCACATCTTTGTACTTATTCAAAAGAAAAATGTTGTAACCAAAAATAGTTATGGATAAAAGATCATCATCATTGTACTCATTCAAAAACTGTTGTAACTAAAAACAGTTACGAAATTTTTGTACTCATATAGAAAACTGTTATCAAATAAAACAGTTACGAATGAAAGATCAAAATCCTTGTACTTTCTTAGTAAACTATTATCAAATAAAATAGTTACGAATGTAAGAGCATTTCCCTCGTACTTCTCAAAAACTGTTGTCAACAAAAATAGTTACGGGTAAAAACCCCAACTTGAATAAAAACGGTTACGAACGAAAAATAGTTTCTCTCTTGTATTAACTCGAAAAAATTGTTACATACGAAAAACAGTTACAAAATACAAGTGTATATCAAATCTGTTAAAAGAAAACAGTTGCAACATGAGTTTTAGACGATAATAAAACACATGTAAAATATTGTGGAAGTTCAAACAAAAAACTTTCCTCAAAAACATTCTTAAACATGTGAAAATTTCCTATCACTCTATTGCATTATTACACCATTATGAAGTTGAGACATCTTCTTCATAAAGTGTCGATCAAAAAGGGCCCTCTTTCATAAACAATGCCTACTACAAAAAGGCTTGCATTTTATATGCAACACCGTGCCTACTATGAAAAGGTACGAGTAATTTCAACATCTTTATGCAAAAACTCAGAGGTAAAACAGAAACCTCAAAAATTAAACATGCAAAAGACTTAAGAGTGAAACAAAAATTCGAAGCAAAAAAGTCATACTTGCATATATTAAAAAAACGGCTAAGTAAGAATTAAGTATTAACTAATACTTAGCCGCATATAGTTTTTGTACATTGGGGTGCCCCTAAGTTGACATTTGGGGACTTTAAAAGATCCAAATTTACCCCCGATGGAGCTGGGGGTAACCACCAATCAAATAAAAAAAAGGGTGAACCAACATCTTAAGCTTCTTGAGGAGGGGGATCAACTTCTTCACTGGCAGTAGGAGCAGGAACAACTTGGGATGAAGAGGCTTGAATAGCAAGAGTCTCACCTTAAGGTGAGGAAAGATTCGAACCTTGTTGAGCCTTTTCCATGGCTTCTTTGGTTTCAGCAATTTCAGCCTCAAGGTCGAAATCCTCCTGACTCATTTCCGTCAATGTGTCGAGGCGAGAATTCATGTACGCCCAACTAACATCGGTAGCTTCCGCATCTTCAAGAGCTTCATAATCTCTATCCCATATCATAAGCTCAGCTCTTAGCCCGTCCTTCTCAGCTTCAGCAGCTTCTTTGGCAGCCCTTAAAGGTGCAACAGACCTCTCCAGGAATTGAATTTTGTCCAAGGCATTACGAAGATCCTCTTGGGTCTGGGTCAGAGACTGCACAAGCTCGCTTGAATATTCCTCTTTCTGCTCCAGCAAGGTTTTCAAACTCCTAGCTTCTTCTGAGGCACAAGACAACTGCTCAGAAAATGAAGACTCAATGATGCTCTTGTCCTAGTCAACCTGATTGAAAGAAGCTTTCTCCACTGCCAGTTGTGCTGCCATGATTCTCAATTGCCGCTCCAAGGTACTATTTTCTTCTTCTAGGGCATCTAAATCAATCCTTAAGCTACCATGTGTCCCCTTCCAATTGCCTGTTTGGCGGCGCCACTCTTTTATTTCCTGCTCCGCATTTGAAACCCTCTTCATGAGCTCCATGCCTATAAGATTGATCTACAAAAAAAAAGAAATCAATTAGATACGATAAATTGCATGTACAAAAATGAAATGAAAAAGAATGCACCTTACCTTCAAAGAGGTATGCACAACTTCATTGGCCCATGTAAGGGCATTATGGCTATCTAGCTTGGTCCTCTCTGTGGGGCCTATTAAGGGTTTAAGCCACACTTCAGGCTCGCCAGTTTTCTTGAAGAGACTTGCCTCAGCCAGAACTTCTATGAGAACCTGCCGCATCTCCCTATTGGAAGACCCTACTTCTCTAACGGAAGAAGGCAGAGATGAAGAAGCTACAGGCACGGAAGTCTGAGGAGCTGGGAAAGCCACGTGAAAAGCAGTTATATGAGCAGTAAGAGACAAGGGAGCGGAGTAAATAGTAGGAGCGGACGAAGGAACTTCTGTGAAAGAAGCAGGAAAAGCAGCCAGGGGAACTTCATCAATAGCGGGGCCAAAGCCTTCACGGAACAAGTGATCCACAGAATCATGTACAGGAGAGGGGAAGCATCTTCAGAGGTAGAGGGTCTGATTTCAGGCATGGAAGGCACATCCACGGGTGTAGACTCATCGTCCGAAATCACCCTCCTTCTTCGTGACATGTGCACCAAAGTGCCCTCTTCTTCTTCTTCTTCTTCTTCTTCTTCTTCTTCTTCTTCTTCTTATGAGGTCCTAGACCCACCAACCTTCCTCCTCGAGGAAGAAGAACCAACAATAATTTCCTGGGCCTGAGCCAGGGACATTTTCAGAATAGACACAGCAGACACCCCACGAGCGGGAAACTCTGTCATAAGAAAAAAGGTTAAACAACAAAGAAAAAAAGGCTCGAGTAAGGAAAGAAGCGGAAACAAAAGCTTCACTTACCGTGGGTCTTCACTTTCCAACCGTACTTCCCAGAGAAGTACTTCCAAGACCTTTCCTCCAACGGAGCAATCGACAACAACTTTTCTACCCAATCACGGATACCGTAGACATTCTCAACAGTACCCATGATTGATGAAAAAAGAAAAAACAACTACGGTGTTAGTAAAAAACTTCAAGCAAAAAGAAGAAAAATAACAAATGTGAGCTAAAGTGTACTCACGTGCACGATTCCACTTCTCAGGGAAGGGAAGATTTTCTTTGCCCACTAAACTAGCAGTGGGCGCAGCGACGTACCGAAGGTACCAACCTCTGTCCTTATCGTCATCAGGGGTTACCGTCACTCTTTTACTCCTGGCAGCCAGAGTAAAAATCCCTTGACGAAATAAGGCAGGAGAATAAAGATGAATAAGATTATTAAAGGTGAAAGGAACCGAGGCTAAAGTAGCTAAACATCTGAGACACGCAACAACCCGCCACACAAGAGGATCAACTTGTCCTAAGCAAGAAGAAATGACAGAATTCGATGATGACTGTATCAACAGGAGGTCTAAAACCTAAAGTAAAAGGGTACGTATAAACGAAAACATACCCCATCTTGTAAGACGTTATTCTTTGGTTGCTATTCGGAATATAGATAGGAAAATCAGATCTCCAAAAACATTCCCTGCGAATAAGGGGAATCAAACCTTCGGTGATAAAGGTAGGGTACCTATAAGAACTATCAAGAGATAACGACTGATCTACAAGGACTTGACTATCCCTAGTGAAGGTAAACTCAGCAGGAATGATTTCATCTACTCGAGGTTCGTGTAAAGGTCCATGATGATCTCTATGCCTAGATGAAGATCTGGAAGCCCAAGCTCTTGGAGAAACTAGAGACCTAGCAGAAGGGGGGGAAGTAATCTGGGAAGAAGAAGAGCCTCTCGAAGGATTAGCACCTAAGCTCCTCATTCTACCACATCTCCGACTCCGAGTTGGAGCAAAAAAATGGGTCAACTCCTCAACTTTCTATCACTCTTTTAGGTTGGTTCGAAGAAGACATATTTACAAGGACGAGGAAAAATGCTCTTTACAAATAAAGAATACAAGTCAGAAGTTTTTCGTGAAAGTAAAGAAAGGAAAAGGGGCATTTATACTCAAAGACAACCTTCAAAATGGGAAAAACAATTATGTGAAAGTCATAATTGAAGGTGTCACTTCGTGATTAATGCAGCCGCAAAAATCCCTCAAAGGCGCCAAGTAACTGCAGAACCAACCTGAAGAGGACACATGGCTTGAGCATTAAATGGAAGTGACAAGCGATGTCTACACTCAGAGAAGGATACAACCTTTCGAGGTGAAGCGACAGCAAAATATTCCCGCCATAAATGCGTATCCACTTACCAAATATTAATCGATAAATAAATGGTAAGTGGGGGGACTATCTGTATTGGTAAAAAAAGATCTTCACACGTAAGACAATTCTCGATGACTAAGCCAGTTACGTGGAACAAGGAAAACATGACAGTTGGAACATAATTCTATAAAGAGGTGCAGAGCAAAGAGGCACGACTTAGTAAACCTACGGGGTAATCAGCTACGAGAAACTCAACATGATTGAGACAAGGAAGAGACACGGTCGGAATGAATCGGGACAGAGCTACGGGCAGATTCAGAGATCCTCAATTAATAACTCATACGTTACACAACCTTCACGCAACAGTTACGGCTATTCCTTGTAACGTCCCATTAATATAATAATTAATCATTAATGAGTGATCATTGTAAGAGGTAGACGTTATATTAAGAAAATTCCTATATAAGGGAAGTGAATATAACATGTAAGATCATCTGAACTACGAATACAATACACTTTACTTTTCTGTGCATCATATTATTATCATTTACTTACTCTTCTTTACTTAATATTATTTCCTTGATTATCAGTAACCTGTGTTCATCCAAAAATTATCTTAGGTCAAAGGATCTAATTCTTTGGTTAAACATTCAGGGTTTTTGACATTATTGGGACAACTCGTTTCATTTTGGGAAAAGGGTATGCAAGGATTCGAAGAGTCGCCACCTAACGAGTTAAGGTGCGTTAGGGAACCTATTTGGGTCATTTACAAACAAGATTGGATAACCAGAGACAGGGTAAGGGCTTGAAATTACCCTAAGGGGAAGGTGTTAGGCACCCCCCAGAGTCCACAACTGTGGATCCCGGCCAAACAACTTTGTGAATTTGAGCAAGTAGCAAATAGGAAATTAAAGTTTAAAACAAGTAAAGAGCTTTGAAAGATTGCAGTCTAAGCACACATGTGTTACTAAAGTTTTGAAACACAAATATTTTATATATAAGTAAGGTTTTGAAAGAGTTATAATCTAAATATGCATATAAGAGATAGGGGAAGTCTTAGGTTGTTTGTCATATGGATCACATCAGTACAATACATGGTAATCACTCCTCAAAGAGGGGCTACACGCGGTATTAGTGCACCAGTCATCATATCCATATCTACCCTTCCCACCCCGTAAAGGTTATTAAAGCAAGTATTGGTCAGCGACCTCTATTGCGTGATGTTACTTGTCCCTTCCTAATGGCCCTGGAAGAGTTTAGGACCTCTACCTATAAAGGAAGTTCTAGGCATACCATTAGGTTTAAAGGAAAAATGCTAAGGCGACAAATAAAGAACACATAGGACTGCAGTAAATGGGAACACATAGGAGCATGTAAGAGGCTCAAATTTACCTCCGTAGATAATGCACATAAACAACACGACTCAAACACAAGTAAGGGCAGTATTTAGAATCCTAAGACATGTTGTCTAGGTGTGTCACGATCCAAAATCCATACGGTCGTGATGGCGCCGGACACCGCTGTCAGGCAAGCCACTCATTAATTGGTTGAAGTAAATCTCTGTTTTATAATTTTCGAAATTGTTACCTTTCATTGTATTTTATAATTAAATAGATAAATCTTCGTTAATTGAATACGACAACAAATCAATACAGTTTAATCAATTAAATCCCAACACATCCCCAGAACCCGGTGACACAAGTACATGAGCAACTTCTAAGAGTTTTGTACAATTTTATACAAATCTTGTCCGAGGTACAAACTGGACAAGGACTTTAAAAAAATGAAGTACAAATACATAGGAGGGAGACTCTGTCAGCTGTGTAACGCCTCCGGATGATGCAGCCCGAATAAGACTCCAAGTCAGTCACAGTGCTATGAAGGTACATGTGCAACAAAATGCACAGCAAGTGTAGTATGAGTACAAAAACGACGTGTACTCAGTAAGTATCCCGCCTAACCTCAGAGAGGTAGTGACGAGAGGTCAAATTAGACACTTGCTATAAGTCGGATAAATATAAACAGGTGAGGTGCTAAGCATAAGTATCAAAATCAATTAAACAATAGTCGGAGATAAGAAATATCAATAAATATCAAATTGTTCCATATTTTTCACATAAATCCTTCTTTTTAACTGGCAACTCAATTATACTTAGGCCAATAAACATGTATAAATCACAGGAAAATACGCAGCATTTATCATGCGCAACAAAATGCTGAGGGTCGAACGACGCTGAACAAAAATAATAAACTGTGCACTGCCGAGGGTCGAACGGCTCGAACCATAGATGCATCTATTTTTCCCGCTCGCGAATCGACCATGAGACGCGGTCAACATAATAACAATACGGCTAGCCTGCTCGCGAATCATACCTGCGACTCAGGTGCTCATATGTACACGTATTCACATAAAATATCCATATTTTATTCAAGGAAACAGTTTCTCCTAGAAGTGATAAAATTCTCTTTAATTAAACATGAAGATAGTATTTAGAATATTTTTCTGGAAATTCATTTGCCAAGTTTTAACAATATTCAATAAAATAACCTTGCCAGGAACACAATAATCCGCGGGGAAATCCATCCTCTTTCCAAATAATTAAGAAGAGTACACCCTAACCTTTTTAGGAAAATAAATTACCAATTCCATAGCATTATCAGCCTAAATTTATGATATGTTCACATGTACAACACGTAAGGCATGCTAGTGGGTTCTAGACTACCCGGACATGGCATAACAGTAGTTACGCATGGACTCCCGTCACCTCGTGCGTACGTAGCCCCCGCAAATAATAGCATTTATTCATTTAGTTCACCTATGGGGACAATTTTCCCTCGCAAAGTTGAAAGAAGACTTACCTCGCTTCGAAATTCCATAAACGGCTTCCAAGCCTTCCCGACGACTCCAATCGATGCACAACGCTCCAAAACTACCCAAATGATGATAAACCAATAAAAATATACTCAAATATTTGATAAAAATTCAGATTATATAATTTCCCAACTCCGCTCAGTGAATTGACTAAAATGCCCTCGGGCCCACGTGCCCGGATTCCAAAATTTCGTGAAGATAAACTCTACCCATAGCATTACTAGCTCAAATACACAATTTACTCATAATTCCATGCTCAAATTCGTGGTTAAAATAAATTTTTATCAAATTCTAGGTTTCCTTGAAAAGTTCCCAAATTTCCTCAATTTCTCATATCAAATCCATGTAATAATCTTGTATTTAATCTTAGAAATGAGTAGAAACATCTTACCTCTGAAGCTTGATGAAATCCCCCCCTTGAAATGCTCTCCAAAATCGCCCGTAGCCATTGAAAAATGAGAGAGAAATGCCAAAATCCCGTTTTAAATCAACACTGCCCAGAACCAACACCTATGCGATCTCACCATCTTGTTCACGATCGCACAGGTCACCTGCTGCCTCCCTCCGCGATCGCACACACCACCCGTGATCGCACCAGCTACCCAGCCTTCCCCTCCGCGATCGCATTGCACTTCCGCGATCGCATACACCAAAAACACGGTCCCCTTAAATCCTTCTCCGCGATCGCACACAAGGGACCGCGATCACATAAGCCAAACTCAGACCCTTCAATTTCCTTCTTCGCGATCGCACAACTAAGGCTGCGATCGCATAGCATACCAGAGGCACCAAAAAACAGCAACAACAATTCACTAAAAAATGACCCTAACCCATCCCGAAACACACCCGGGACCCCCGGGACCTCGTCAAATCTCGCGACTTAGTCCCATAACATCCCACGAACTTGCTCGCGGATTCAAATCATATCAAACAACGCCGAATTAGGCAATCAGTATTTCTCAAAGGAAAATATCACAATTTTAGGGAAAACTAAAAATCAGTAAAGAATATAGTGTAAGAACCAATAAAGCAGTAATCACACTTTTTTAATGATTCAAAATGACACAACAGTATCAATTTGGACGGAATAACATATAATATAGCAAAAAAATCAGAAAACCCTAATCACGAAATTAGGAATTCGTATAAGAAAATAACAGATAATTAAAGGAACCAGTAGACAATCATAGTTAAGGCAAAGGCGACAAAGAATCAGAAACCCTAACAGTAATTATAGAGCAAGAAACCACAAAACACATAGAGTATACACAAAAGCAAGGTAGTCATGCTAGAACAGGTAAACAATATTGCAAAATAAACTCGGATTCACAAATTGAACCAAAAATTTGGGGCTTTTTATCAAAATGAATCAAACAAAAAGAGAACGGCTCAAATAATGCTTAAACACGATATAATCATGAATAATACTAAGAAACAAGAAGGAAAACTGTTTTAAAAGGATTTTGAAAACCCTAGTTTTGGAAAAATGAGGAATCGTTCAGGAAACAGGAGAATATTTAAGAAAACGTGCAAAGACCTCATAATACACATAGATCTGTTACAGATCTAAAGGAATCAGAGGATTCAAAGTTAGGGTTTCCAAAAAGAACCCAGAAAGGAAGAGGAAAACTTAAAGATATTACCGGTCTAAACCGAAAAGTGGTAGATGTTACTCCAACGACCATAGAATGCCGGAAAAAATGGCATGAGAGTGTAGAGGTGAGTGGACCGCCTCTGGTTCACTTGAAGGCCTCAAAACCTGTGACACACGTTCAAGGGGGAGCCATAAGGCTGGTAGGTGGTGGAATCACCATGGATTCCGGCAAGGCAACGGCCGGAGAAGGGCCATGTTCACTGGGGGGAGTTGAAGGGACGGGAGAGAGTTGAGAGATATTTGAGAGACGTATGAGAGTGAGGGGGAGAGAATGAGAGATGAGGGGTAGTCCTTTAGGTTTAATTAAGGAAGGCCAAATCTAGATCGTTGATCAGATTTGATCAACGATCGAGATTGAGTCCTGGGTTGGTCCGGGTAGTATGGCGTATTGGGCTTGGGTCTGTGGGTTATTAAATTGGGTTTGGGGGTCCGGTCCAATTTAGGCTAGAATTTAAATAGAGAGTGGCTAATTATTAAATACCCAATTAAAATTAACAAAAATAATTTATAAAATAGCTGATAATTGTAAAAAATGAAATTGATGCTTAATAAATTAAATTAAAATGATTAATTAGTATTTTAAAATATAAATGACTAATTACTAGATAAAAATAACATAAAACACATGATTAGGCTATAATTGCAAGTTATTGCAATTATAGCCAAAGAGTGCCAATTTGGCTAATTGTGAAATAATTTGGTCTTAATAGGACCAAAAATAATACATTAAGTCAAGAAATGTTTTTGAAATCATTTTTAATGCAATTTTGTAATTAATTATTATAAATACTGGATATATCAAAAATAAATTAATAAAAATATGGGAAAATTATAGAAAAATACCAATTTCTATGAAAGCCTGATTTTGAAGGTATATATGCAAATTAAAAATAATTGGAGGAACAATTGGGTATCAACAACAGCTCTATTGGTGGAGAAGGATGAAAAAGGATATAGTTGGATTTGTGGCCAAGTGTCTCAACTGTCAGCAAGTTAAATATGAGCATCAGAGGCCGGGAGGATTACTTCAGCAAATTGAGATCCTAGAATGGAAGTGGGAGCGGATCACCATGGACTTTGTGGTTGTACTTCCTCAGACTTTGATAAGGTTCGATGCTATTTGGGTGATCGTGGATCGCCTGACCAAGTCAGCCCATTTCATTCTAGTGTTAACTACATACTCCTCAGAAAGGTTGGTTGAGATTTATATTAGGGAGATTATCCGCCTTCACGGTATTCTAGTATCCATTATTTCAGACAGAGGTACACAGTTCACATCACGGTTCTGAAGAGCCGTTCAGTAGGAGTTGGGTACTAGGGTGGAGTTGAGCACAGTCTTTCACCCTCAGACAGACGGGCAGTCCGAGCGCACGATTCAGATTCTCGAGGATATGCTTCGTGCCTATGTGATGGAGTTTGGAGGGTCATGGGACCGATTCTTTCCACTTGTAGAGTTTGCATATAATAACAGTTACCAGTCCAGCATTCAGATGGCACCATATGAGGCTTTGTACGGTAGGAGGTGCCGGTCCCCAGTGGGATAGTTTGAGCCGGGCGAGGCCCGATTGTTGGGTACAGATTTGGTCCAGCATGACCTGGATAAGGTGAAGGTGATTCAGGAGAGACTTCGCACAGCCCAGTCTAGGCAGAAGAATTATGTGGGGCGGAAAGTTCGTGATTTGGCATTTATGGCTGGTGATCGGGTATTGCTTTGGGTGTTGCCTATGAAGCGCGTCATAAGGTTCAGGAAGAAGGGTAAGCTGAGTCTGATGTCCATTGGTCCTTTTGAGATATTGCGGCGCGTTGGGGAAGTTGCTTATGAGCTTGACTTGCCTCCCAGCCTAGTAGGAGTTCATCCGGTATTCCACGTTTCTATGATCTGGAAGTATCACGGTTCTTGTATTAGATTTCAACTCAGTCCAGTTTGACAAGGATCTATCTTATGTTGAGGAGTCAGTAACCATTTTTGATAGGCAGATCAGAAAACTCACGTTAGAGAATATCACATCACTAAAGGTCCAGTGGATGGGTCTGCCGGTCGAGGAGGCGATATGGGAGACCGAGAAGGATATGTACAGCCAGTACCCTCATCTTTTCACAGTTCTATGTATGTCTTTATGCTCGTTCGAGGATGAACGATTATTTTAAGAGGGGGAGAATGTAACGCCCTGGCCGTTCATTTTGAGAGTTTGAGCCCCAATCCCCTAATAAGTGCTTTCCCCACATTTGTTTCTTCTATTGGGACTTGCCGGAGTGATTGATTATGGAATTCTGAGAGTTTTGGGACATTTAATCCCTAATTGTGAGTTTAAGCCTTAGAATTTGAACCGCAGTTGGAAATGTGTGAAGACAGATCTGAAATGGAATTTCGTCGACTCCGTTAGCGCCGCTTAGTTATTTTATGATTAGGATCGCGTCTGAAATGTGTTTTGGAGGCTTGTAACAGATTTAGGCATGAATTGGTGAAAGTAGACTTTCGACGATTTTGGCCGATAGGGGAAATTTTGATGTCGAGCTCGGAATGGAATTCCGGAAGTGGTTGTAGGATCGTAGTGTCATTTGTGATATGTTTGTAAAATTTAAGGTCATTCGGACTAGGTTTGATGTGTTTCGGCATCATTTGTAGATTTTTGAAAAATGCTAAGTTCTTAGGCTTGAATCCATGTTTGATTCTTGTTTTTGGTGTTATGTGTTGTGGTATGAAGGCTCGACTAAGTTTGAATGAGGTTATATGACTGGTTGGTAGGTTCAATTGAGGTCCCGTGGGCCTCGGGTGTGTTTCGGATGCCCAGCAAAAAGAAAATGGGACTTGGGCAAAAATCTGGTGTTGTTGGTTTTGGTGTTTCGCACCTACGGAGGAGAGCCCGGAGGTGTGAACACGCAGGTGCGGTGGGGTTGTATGCAGATGCAGAAAAGGCAAGGGCTGGCTGGACTCACAGATGCGGCTGGGTGTTCGCAGATGCGGCCCAAGGGTCGCAGGTGCAGACCCAGCCCTTTAAGTGATCTTTCGCACCTGCGATGACTTTTCTGCAGGTGCGGCCCCATGAACCGCAGATGCGGAAATTGCTGGGCAGAAATAGGAAATTCAAGGGTTTGAAATTTCATAACACAAAAATCGAATTAGAGATCGGTGGGAGACGATTTCTCGAGGGATTTTGAAGGAGGATCATTGGGTAACGAATTCTAACTCTATTTTGATCAAAGTACTATAATATATAGTGTTCTCCTCTTCTAATTAAGGAATTTGAGGGTAAAAATTTGGAAATGAGAGAAAAAGTTCCCCAATTGAAAATACGCGATTTGAGTGAGATTTTGACTATATTTGTTCGAGTGTGCTCGTAAATGAACATGTGTTCATAATTTTTTAATTTTACCCGATTCTAAGGCGTGGGCCCGGGGGACATTTTGGGGTGTTTTTCTTAATTTCGCGTTTTAGCTTCGAATTAATTAGTTAAAAATAGTTAATTAAAGTTATATTTACATTATGCAATTAATTTGAATAGATTTGAGCCATTTGGAGTCGAGTACTCGTGGCAAGAACGTGATTTCAAGTTGATTTGAGCGGTCGAGGTAAGTGGCTTGCCTAACCTTGTGTTGGGGACTTCCCCTTAGGTTGCTTGATATTATTTGATGTATGAGCGCTGTACACGTGAGGTGACGAGTACGTACACAATCCATTATTGCAAAAATTTCATTTTTCATTTAAATCATAAACTGTTTTTCTCTTATTAATTGCAAACACATGTTTTAAGTTGTTGAACGTAGGTTAGAAAAGCATGCTTATGTGTTTAATTTCCTATTTGTGTCACGACCCAAAATCCATAAGGTCGTGATGGCGTCGGACAACACTGTCAGGCAAGCCAACCATTAATTAATTCAAATAAGTTCTTGTCTCAATATTTTCAAAATCGTTACCTTTCACTTTAATACATAATAACTAGATGAAATCTATTTAAGTAAAAACGACAGTCTATTTTCCACTTTAATAAAATACATCCCAAAATACATCCCAGAACCCGGTCTCACAAGTACATGAGCAATTTATAAGACTTTTTACACAATACTACAAAGCTTGTGCGAAATACAAGTTGGACAAGGACTTTAGAATAAAATAAATACAATACATAGAGGAAGACTCTGCCGGCTGCGGATCGCCTCCGGATGATGCAGCTCGCCTAAGTCTCCAAACCAGCCTCATCGCTATGAAGGTACCTGTGAAACAAAATGCACAGCAAGTGCAGCATGAGTACGAAAATAACGTGTACTCAGTAAGTATTCCGCCTAACCTCAGAGAGGTAGTGACGAGAGGTCGACTTGACACTCACTAGGGTCCAACAATATAATTTAACAATATATGACAGCAACAAAAGGCATACAAGGGTAATAAAATCAGTAAACTTTAAAAGTAACTGCAATTCAATAAACACTGGAAGTAAATAAATAATTTCTACTTCATTTTCCCCAAAATATCTGTCAAGTCATTATCCATGAAATCATTTAACAATTTACGTCCTTAAGACAATTTAACAATTCAAGTCATAAGTGGTATATCATATGTATATATATATGCGTAGGAAATGCCGAAAGTCGTTCGGCCCGAACCAACAATAAAAGTAAATTGTGCACTGCCGAGGGTCGAACGGCCCAAACCATAAGTGCATCTTTCAATCTTGTCGCGACGTACGACCTGCTCCCATGAGAGTGGGGGAAATAACACTCCGCTCGCGGAATGTATATTGCGAAGCGGTCACATGCACATACAACATTTTCTTAAATTACTTTCAACAAACAATTCCTTTAAATTACCAAATTTCTGTGATCTCAGGGAAAACCAAAGTTTCATATAACGTAAATTCATAAAGCATATAGTTCATTTCTAGAAAGAACGCAAGGCATGATGTGGGTCCTAGGCTACCCGGACATGGCATAACAGTAGCTACGCACGAACTTCCGTCACCTCGTGCGTATGTATCCCCCGCAAACAATAGCATATATTCATTTAGTTCACCTATGGGACAATTCCCCCTCACAAAGTTAGAAAGGAGACTTACCTCTCTCCGAAATTCCATAACCGGCTCTCAGGCCCTTCCGACGACTTCAATGGATGCATAACGCCCAAAAACTACCACATAACGGGCAAAGCAATGAAAATTCACTCTAATACTCGTAACAAATCCAAATTATAAAATTTCCCAACTCCGCTCAATGAATTGACCAAAATGCCCTCGGGGTCACGTGCTCGGATTCCGAAATTTCTCGAAGATAAACTCTACCCATAGCTTTACTAGTTCAAATATACAATTTACTGAAATATTCATGCTCAATTCGTGGCTAAAATCCAAATTACTAAATTTCTAGGTTTTCTTTATTTTTCCCAATTTTTCCCAAAAATTTCATGTTCAAATCCATGAAATAACCTTGTATTTAACTTGGAAATAAGAAGGAATCACTTATCTCTTGATGCTTGATGAAAATCACCCTTTCAAATCCTCCAAAATCGCCCCAACCATGAGAAATATATGAGAGAAATGGCAAAAATCCGTTTTAAATTGAACACTGCCCAGGAAAACCTTCTGTGCGATCGCACACAATTATTCGCGACTGCACAGGCCAAGTATGCTGCCCAGATTTTCTTCTCCACGATCGCACAAGCATGCCTGCGATCGCACAGGCCTTTTTCCAGCTTCCTCCAAATCCTTCTCCGCGATCGCAGCTTCAACCATGCGTTCGCACAGGCCAAAACTTGCAGCCTCATTTTCTTCTGTGTGGTTGCACTCTTCCTTGTGCGATCGCACAAGCCAAAAATTCCAGCCCTCAAATTCTTCTCCGCGTTCGCACTGAACCTCCAAAACACCAGAAAAACAGCAGCAACCAAGCACTTGGAAATAATCCGGAACCACCCCGAAACACACCTGAGGCCTTCGGAACCCCGTGCAATCACACGACTCAGTCCCATAACCTCACACGGACTTGCTCGAGGCTTCAAATCACATCAAACAATGCCGAAATCACGAATCGCTCTAAAATTCAATTTTATGAACTTTGAAATTTCAAACTTCCACCTTTGATGCTGAAACCTATCAAATCACGTCCGATTGACCCCAAATTTTGCACAAAAGTCATATTCGACATTACGGACCTGTTCCAACTTCCGGAATCGCATTCTGACCCCGATATAAAAATTTCCACTTCCGATCGGTTTTATCAAAAACCTTCAAATTTCTATCTTTAGCCAAACGACTTCAAATAACCTACGGACATCCGAATTCACTTCCGATCGCGCTCCAAACTCCAGAATCACCATACGAAGCTATTTCCTGACTTGGAAGCCCAAACAGACATCAATATCATTGAAATTCACTTCAAGCCAAACTTAGGAAATTCCTTCAAAAATGCTGACTTCTACAATATACGCCGAAACGCTCCCCGGGTTATCCAAAACCCTATCCGGACATACGCCCAAGTCTGAAATCATCATACAAACCTGCTGGAACCTTCAGATCCTGATTTCGAGATCATTTACTCCAAATTCCAGTCTTAGTCGATTCTTCCAACTTAAGGCTTCTGAAATGAAAATTTTCCTTCCAATTTAACTCCGAACTTCCTGAATTTCAACTCCGACCATACGCACAAGTCATAATACGTGAAATAAATTTGTTCATGACTTCCAACCACTGAACAACGCGTTAGAACTCAAAATGACCTATCGGATCGTTACAATTTGATACTCTGCGCGCCATGTTAGTTAGATTACAGCTTTTCCTAGCTGTGATTAGACGAACTGTATAAACTCGCTGCCATACCTGTCATTCATTCTTGCATTGCATATTTAAATTGGGAATATGGACATATTCCGGGAGTTCCCCATGTACTGCATATTTATTTTGGGACTACGGACGTATTCCGGGAGATCCCCCTGTACTGCATATTTTAATTGGGACTACAGACGTATTCCGGGAGATCCCCCTATACTGCATATTTATTTTGGGACTACGGACGTATTCCGGGAGATCCCCCTTGTACTGCATATTTATTTTGGGACTATGGACGTATTCCGGGAGATCCCTATGTACTGCATAATCATCAAGAACTACGGGACTACATCCCAGGAGATTCCACCCTGTGTTAACCTTGTTCTGAGCCGAGGGATCCTTTGACTGTTAAGTTTTGAGCATTTTCTATAACTGTTTACTGTAGAAATTACTATCTCTTTTGCTATTTTAAATTAATTATATTTTTTCTAGTAGGGCCTTAACCTGACCTCGTCACTACTTGACCGGGGTTAGGATTGGCACTTACTAGGTACCAAATGTTGTGTACTCATGCCCTTCCTGCACATGCTTTTGTGTGCAGATCATGGTACGAGCTATCAGCCTCGCGGATAGTGTTTGCTGCGTATTTTAGGAGACTACATGGTATTTCTTCCGCGTCCGTAGGCTCCTCAGAGTCCCATTCTATTCTTTCGTTTAGAGTTTTTCCTATGTACTTTCTAGACTTTCATAGAGCTACAGTGGTTGTTAGAAGCTTGTGACATTTGTGACATTCCGGGTCATTGGGATGGATATTCTTGTACATGTCGAGCGGCAGTGTTATGTTATTCAGATTTTGTCCTTATTTTCTTTATTTATTGTGTTTTATTTAGGCTTACCTAGTCGTAGAGACTAGGTGCCGTCACGATACACTTCAGAGGATAACTTGGGTCGTGACATAAGGCCACCACGAACAAGGGGAAGCTTTAACCGGAAAGTAGGTACATCTTCAATCCAGATACCATCGAACGCAGCAAAATCAGCAACCAACATCTGCACGCAAGGTGCAGAAGTGTAGTATGAGTAAAACCGACCCCATGTACTCAAGTAACAAACCTAACCTTAGGTTGAAGGTAGTGACGAGCTAATACAAGGTCGGGTTCAATGCCAATATCACACAACAATGATATAATGTACCGATAAATAACAATTGAGATTGCGATATGATATGAATGCATGGATGTGACTAAGTACGAAATAACAATGAAATTAGTGAGATGACAGCAAGAAACGATCACTATGGGTCCAAATAATATCAGCATAAAGCCTAAACATGATATTCAGCATGATTGAAAGCTCAGTTACTTTATCACATTGTTAAAACACATATATCAGAAAAATAGGGCCACTATACAATGCCATGGAAACAATGGAGTCACAATTTACGGGTTGCACGCCAACACACCCGTCACCTAGCATGTGGGTGACCTCAATACCAATCACATAACACGTATTTCAGGGTTTCATACCCTCAACACTAAGTTTAGAAGAGTTACTTACCTCGAACGATCCAATACCAATGTTGAGCAAGCCAAGCGATGCTCTAAATATGTCATCCCGATCATTATGACCTCCGAACAACTCGAAACTAACCAACAACAATTCAAATAAATCAAATAATGCTAAAGGAACCAATCCCGATCGTAAAAGATCAAATCTTAAATAAAAGCTCAAAATCGGACAAAAATCCCAACCCGGGCCCGTACCTCGGAACCCGACAAAACTCACAAATCTGACTACCCATTTATTTACCAGTCCAGCCATACTAATTTCACTCAATTTATACTCCAAATCGATGTTCAAAACTCAAAAATTCATATTATTAAAACTTTAGGCCATCCCCCCCCCCCCCCCCCCCCCCTTTCTTCCTAATTTTTTATAACAAATT